>CALNXI010002377.1:0-7500 GCA_942486025.1 Porites evermanni | reverse complement strand
CGGAAACACATACATGTTTAGACAGAGAAAACCATGAAACATCATGAAAACTTTGAGATCTATAATATGTGCGATAATCCGAAACTTAATTATTACTCCGGTAGAACTTCAATTTATTTTCGAAGGCTTACTGTAGGCACGTCGCGTCATAGAAAAAGGTTTCTTTTTTTACTCACCCATAAGCGGCATGGTGCAACGCAGAGTAATCTTGTTCATCCTAACAATTCACAAAAAATGTAAGATAACTAAAATAGTGCAGAGCCTGTTTATAGCAATAATAATAATGATAATAATAATAATAATAATAATAATAATAATAATAATAATAACGATAATGATAATGAGAAGAAGAATGAAAATTATCGAAATGTCAACCGTCTCTAAGCAAAATTTCGGAGATATTTCACCTGAACAAGGGCCCAGTTGGTCGACTTTACACAGGACTGTAGACAATTGAATAAAACCACTGAAACATACAAACCTTGATGTCCTTGTCAGCACCTTTATCTAAAAGGTACTGTACAATTTCTTTCCGACCCTGATGACAGGCCACATGAAGAGCTGTCTTGCCTCCTCTTTTATGATCGATCTAACAACATGAACAAAACATGCATATAAGTAACTTATAAGAACGTAGAATGTGATGAAAATGCTTGATTGACCATTTCTTGTCAATATTTGCCAGCTAACTGTGATTAATTAATAGTGTCATTTGGTAGTTTAAAGGGTAGGTATCTAAAAGGTACCTTTCTGTAAACTAATTAAAAAAATATCGAAACTGAGTTGTTTTTGCATTTTTACGTGTTCGTGACCAATCAGAAATTAATCAAGCCGTTCGCAACTTGCGTGCACACGTTCTTCCGCGAAATTCAGCAGCTTCAAGAATCTGCTTTGAGTTTTGATTGGCTCAATGAATAAACGAGTCTACTTTCAATGGCTAAAGCCAATCTTGATTGAAAACCGCTGTAAAGGAAGTGGATTAATTTGGGGGGGATATTAGGGGGCTTAAGCATCAACGACAACGAAGATTACTGGAAACGTCAAAGTGAATTCGCGCTGCCTCAAACTTTATCGCGCTCATTCCATCTTGTTTAATTCGTCAAATGTTGGCAAATTTTGTTGGAGTTGAATTCTAAAGGACTGTTTCAAAGTTCAGGAAAAGGATAACAAAGTTGTTGTCTAGTGTTCCCGTCGTCGACAAAACGTCATTTTAGACACTTTCACGTTGTAGTCGTGCAGCGACGGCTAAGAAATATACAAAAAAGCGTAATGCACGGGCAAATTAGTTGTTGTTTTGCCAATCTAAACCTATTACTTCTTTTTGCCGTTCTCGTTGCCGTCGCCGTCGTCGTTGCTTAAGCTCCCTGTTAGACGCAGAAGAATACCTTGCCAGGATGTGCTTCAAGAATTTCACGGACCTCCTGAAGGTTACCATTGGATGAAGCATTTACTAATCTGTCTCCTGGATCGACACTGCCTCCTTTGGATGTAACAGCTTCAAGAAGAAGCATCCTTAACAGATCCGTTGCTCGGTCAACTGTGGAAGGGAGTTCACAGTAATCACTCAGAGTAGTCAATTCAGAGGCAGTCAGTGACCGCATTTTTCCAGATTGACATAGACTGATATATCGGAAAGGCACAACTCGCCTAAACAAGTTAAGGGTAGAGCGGGGGTAGCATGTTTGCAAACATTCCAGGAGATAACACCCAGTCAGCGTTGCACGACATTGTTAATTCCCGTTCAAAATTTGGTTCCAAAATAGCACGGGGGCCAATCACATAAAATGAAACGTCATCTAGTGGATAAGTAAAGAGACTGACAGTGCTAAACATGGGACATTAGCTGTAGGGACTGAAGTTGCGTTTATACAAACTGAACCAGAAGAGTTCAGTTGTCACGCAGTTACCTGGATTAGTGGGGGAAGTATCGCCTCGTCTTGATGTAGATTCACCGCCTTCCGAAATATCTTCTAATGCAGCTGGGTTCAACAACCACAAATCCGAATCAACCAAAACCACGGCATCGCCATCAGAATCCACTTCTAAGATCCTTCCCTCTTTTCCTAAAGCCTAGTAAGTTACGAAACTTAGTCAGCATACGGTTCTGATTGTTATTTTAAAGACGAGCACCCATGTGCCATATATTTTTTGTGGCAAAAGGTCTACAATTCAGAACCTGAAACTTAGCAAATAAAGTACAATTCTGATATCCTTTTTCAGCGTAAACAAAAGATGTTAGAAAAAGCGACAACGCCATCCGCGAATTGTACTCAGTGTTCCATGTTAACGGTGCGTGATTTACATTAGAGGTTTAAGCTCCCTTTTCCGCTTTTTATCTGCTGTCCTGTAAGGTACGTTTACCTAAGACACAACAAGTGCCAATGTCGTGTGACATTAAGGTGATCGGAGGCAAATGTCAAATACCCTCGACAAAACTGAAAACTCTACCTCCAAGAGCACACAAACTAACTACTCGTTTGGTCTGTTGCTCTGCAGCACAATATTTTAGAGTATCCTAAACCTTCACTCTTGTTCTTGGGCGAGACTTACCATCTCAATCACCCACGACATGATCCCGTCTGGCCACGTAGCTCATTCGGTCTACCAACGGTAGATTTGTTTCGGATGTCATATCGTGAGTTTAGGTTCTTCCGCGGGCCTAACTTTAAAGTTAACTTTCGGTTCTATTATTTGCACGTTTCGCGTATTAGGCTGCAAGATTGACGGAAGAGCCTTGCCTTGACATAACTGAGTAACAAAGAAAGAGTGATGTATCATAGCCGCCGTAAGACCCAAGACTCACCGTCGTCATTTTCTCATTCCAACCACCATGGCCCTGTTGTAGATTTTGTACAAGTTGTTTGTCGCTTAAAATTCGGACTTTATCTCCTGCCTGAAAACTGGGCACCTGTGGAGTCGAAATACCAAAGCTTATTCGCACAATAAACGTACTATTCACACTGGCGTTCAATTGCTTAACAACGAACAACCTCTTGATTTGGGCTCGATTACCAGCCGCTGTTCAGAAAAATGAGCCCGCACTCATCCTCCAGAAAGAGCGGCTGGAAGAGTATGATTTCCTTTACGGGTTTCAGCCAATCAGGTTACATAGGTACCGCCTGCAGAGTTTCGTCTGGCAACAATTTCAATCAATCAATCAATAATCTTTATTTATACACGATAAGTATTTAAAGCGACGCTTCGCTTGTGGGGTCGTGTCTAAATAATTAAATAAGATAACTAATGAATTAGAAAATAAATAGGATATACACCAGCTAAAATCATATAGCTACTTACTACTTACAAGTCTAAAACGATAAAAGCTTAAAATTCTAAAGTACAAGGTGGTACTCTAGTATCGACTAATTATTAACACTAATTATACTTAGAATCTTCCTCCCTTCTGGTTAATGTTTGAGGGGAGATACAGTCGAAATCTAGGTGTAGCAGAGCCTTTGACCGTCTTGCCATAATCGCATATTTCTTAACATTGTCTATATCGTAATTAAGTTGAGGAACCAACGTGTTCCAAACTATTGCTCCTCTACGAGCCACAGAGTTCCTCATGAAGTTGGTGTTAAAACGAGGGACATCAATTTTCAGTTTCTTCCTAAGTTGATATCGCTTGATGTTATCATTGTTCTTAATAATAGCTGACATAGCGTCTGGAGTCAGGTTATTGTGGATTTTATACATAAGCTTAGCTAAGTTAATTTTATGCATAAAGGCTAAAAAAGACCAATTAGCCTTTTTCATAACATCTGCATTAGACATCTCCCAAGGTAGCTCAAAGATAATTCTCGCAGCTCTACAATGCAGTGCTTCTAATGCCTTAAAACCTTCCTTACTTGTGAGGCCTCCCCATACTGATATACCATATATGATCGACGGCATAATAACTCTAAAATACAAGTCTAATAACATATTCTTTGGAAGAAATTTGCTAGGTTTTAACAAGTTTAACTTATCAACAAAGCCTTTTTTAACAACACTAACATCATATTGATCATCTATCAATACGCCTAATAGACGAGAGTGTGTAACCCATTTGATGGTGTGCTGGGCCAACGTTAACTCTTTCAATGGGCCAGTGAATCCTCCACGATGGAGGATCATTGCTTCCCATTTCTTTGGATGAGGCACAAGGCAGTTTGTTGTGCACCAGTATAGAAGATCTTCCAAAGCTTTGTTAAGTTCAGAAATTACTGCGTCGATAGAATCGCCAATGCAATATAGAGTAGTATCATCAGCATACATGTAGGTTGTCAGTGGCAGTGGTTATAGCTTCAGGTAAATCACTTGTGTAAAGAGAAAATAAGGTCGGTCCTAGAACGGAACCCTGCGATATTCCAGATTTAACAGATTTTCGCATAATTTTATCATATCAGAATAGAGAGGTCCCCCCAGTTGGCTTTCGATCGAGTTTTAGAATCCTTTTAAGTGCCCATCACCTAAAATTTTACATTTTGTTATCTGAAACTATACCTTATTAAAATAACTTCTGCGAAAAAATTTTGCCATTTCAACAAAACGCGATTTTTTAACCAATTTTTGAAGTTCACATTTTTGCGGTACACCTGCGCCGCTGATTACGCAAATTAGCAGACTCATATATGACGCATATACTCATATACTGTACTATTATTAACTTATAGTTACTTAGTTTCTTATTATTTATTTTGAACTTTTTTATTAGTCTTAATTTAGGGCTCCTATTGATAACAGATATACTTTTAAGTATTCTGAAGGGATTACCCTAGTTAAATAAAGGTTTACTACTACTACTACGCCATGTGACGTAAATTAAGGAACTCGCATTACCTTTCCTTCACCAGCTGTACACAAAAAAGATCAATTTCAAGTAAGGATTGAATCACAATGTCTTCGCAAGAAGAAAATTTTTCTGAAACAGAAAAACCTACCAGAACTTTTAATGTTTTCCTGTCGATAAAGTCACGTGTTCCTTAAAGTGCGTCATACCCCGAATAAGAAGACTAAGACGAATGGTGTGCCAAAATGGCGGCAAATTTGAACGTTTTTAAAAAATTCTAAAAAAATCGTCTTTGGTTCAAATCGCAAAATTTTTTCGCAGAAGTTATTTTAATAAGGTGTAGTGTCAGATATGAAAATAAAAAATTTTAGGTGATAGGCACTTTAAACTCTAAAATTTCTAAGATCAGAGACAGGCACTGGAAAAGTTAGTTAGAGGTCAAGATGTGTTCGTTATTCAACCAAAAGGGTCGGGAGAGAATCAAAGACCAGACCAGAAAGACGCCGAGGAAATCGAGCATTCTTTTGATCCTTAGCAAGAGAAAGTCTGCACTCAAGTGAGAGCAAGATAAGCACCACGGCAATAGGCGAGATAGCGGACATTCCATACATACCTTTGTTATGGCTTGTGGATGGAAAACCCAACTTTGTAGTCCATAGCTAACGTGAACATCACCATCAGCGTCAATTTTAGATATTTTGCCAACTTTGCCTATGCACTATAAAGATGAGAAAGCTGGTTAAAATGTTTTCCTATGTACAACATGAAGCACAGAATCAATAGTTAGAATCATCTTGTACAGCATGAAGTATATATCACATTTCAATTAATAGTGCCACAGGGAAGTACTTCTCGGTAGCTCAGTTCGTTTGAATGGTCACGCGTTAGGAGATGATTCAGACTCAACAGTTAGAACCACCTTGTACAGCATAATAAACAGTACCGGCGGAAAGTACTGCTCAGTACCTTTCATTTGAATGTTCACACCACAGGATTTCATCCACAGACTCAAAAGTTAGACCCACCTTGTACAGCATAATAAACAGTACCGGCGGAAAGTACTGCTCAGTAGCTTTCATTTCATTGGTCAAAATTTAAGATTTTGTACCTAGACTCAAAAATTAGAGCTACACTGCAATTTTCGTGTTCCAGTTTCACTACCAGACCGCAAAGCTAACTTCAAACGACAAAGGACGCGTTTTCAACCGGCCGCTGAAAAATTTGAGCGGACACATCGCTCATACGGAATCGTTCAATATTTTCGCTCTGTTCACACGGACCTAACGAGCCAGGTTGAACGGCTAAGCGTATAAATTTTTTGTCCGTGTGAACGGAACCCCTAAACGCACAAATTTTAAACCAGTCGAAAATTATCAGCAAATGCCGTGTGGACGTAGATTGAGGCCGGACAAGATGTAAACACCTACATTCAAGTATTTCAATTCTAACCCTATTACAGTTCACAAAGTAACATTCACGGTACAGTTTTCTGATCCCCCTGTTTTCTAGCCTCCCACGCAGGCGTTTTTAGGGGAGCTCGTAGCTCCACTCCTTAAAAACACCTGCGAGGGGGGCTACCTGTTTTCTTAACTAAATCGTGATTCTTACGTTAGCCATGTCATCAACCCAGCCACCATGACCAGCAGACATCGCTCTCAACACCTCAGCATCCAAACACACAGATACCCGATCTCCGACACGCAATCGATTTGAATCGAGTCGCCGTCTATTTTCTCCGAATTTCGCCAAACATTCACGATAGTATGGCGGCCCAATCGCAGAGGATGAGCATTTAAGGTCCACCTTAGGAAATAACAAACACAGTAAACATTTTAGAAAAAGTATATATTGAAATGTTTCTAAAGTATGTCCAAGTACCAACGTTCCAAGTCAGCCAGAAAGTTTCCGCTAAAGGTTAAAGAGTGGCTCGAGGGGGATACTCCAAAAAAATACTTAAAAAAAATACCGCGATTTCGCGGAGAGCATTCAGTGTAGATGTCAACAGAGCAGCTTATCATTAATTCTCAACCTTACAAAACACGCTTTAAGACTGAAACATAGGAAATCACTACGTATACTGTGAAGAGCCGGAGAGTACCTGAGAATGCGAAATCGGGTCTCAAAATTTTGCGCAAAATAATCAGATTAGAAATCCTCCGCAGAGCCGTAGCTAGCAGGGGAGCAAGGAAGGCTGCTGCCTCCCCCCCCCCCGACCTGTTGAGCTAGACACATCAAGTCTTTGGATGGATTTGTTTTCTTTAGACTCAGTTATTTTGATTTGAGTGACTTGCATATTCGAGGTCGATTTTTCGGAGACATATCTCATGACAAGAGCTGAAAATAGTATTTCGCAACCTCAGACCCCGCTACAAGCATGGTGCCTTCAGCTCGCGATAATGCCCCGCCCCGTTACAAAAACCTAGCTATGGCCCTGCTTCGAGAGCTACACATTATTTAGGAAGCTGTATCGAACACACAGCATAGCGTTTCTATGATTTCCAGACAGCTACATGTATCTGGGGCATCTGGTCACCACGCCACCAAAAGCGAGATTCGGCAAAATTTAGGCAAGGATGCGAATAAGGAAAGAAAATGACATTTGGGATAGCGACGAAAGAAGTTTGGGATGCGCAATTCCCGTGAAAAAGCCGAAAACCATTAGGGATTACTACTAGTATTCCTTCTACCCAAGGACAATTACAAAATGGAATCAACTCCCAAGGGAAACA
>CALNXI010002376.1:52660-64863 GCA_942486025.1 Porites evermanni | reverse complement strand
TATAGAGCGATTTTCGCATGACCTTGAAATGAAAACAGGCGAACAAAACAGAAACAACAAACGAACGGAAATTGAGCGATTTGATTGGTTTATCGAACGGATGCAAACGCGCGTGGCTTTTGGTTGGTTATAATGGTCAAGCGAACGCTCGGGTGAAAAAATGTCATGCCTGAGAACTTTGTGGAAATCAACCGATACTTCGCTTTGACGTCATGCTGCAAAACGAATGGTCAATCGAGCAATTCCTTCTCCATATAAGGGTTTTCTTTGGCGGGAAAACGAAGAGTCCATGTTTTGATCTTTTCATCCATTGGCTGATAAAACAAATAACGAACACTTACTGAAACAATTTTTCAAGGTCATACGAAAATCGCTCTATCCCCCAGCCTCAATGCTGTAGATACCAACACCTATAATTGCCACCGTTAAAATGAATGAGTTGTAGTTCAGTGCCAAGAGTGTTTCAAATGCAGTACCCTGTAAGTGGCATATACAGTAGTGATGGATGTTACAAGTATAACTGTCATTGTATTCAGGGTGGAAAGATTTCTCAAACACTGTAACCATTACTGGCAATTCTGTTAACATTAACATAGATAATGTCTTGCAAGTAGTGACAGACTAGAATATGATTGAATACCAACAATCATTATTTGAGTCATATCATCAACTGAAGTAATCTTTGTTATCTTACTGTAAATTAAAACGCACAGACTCATTGCGACACATTGTTGTCAAGCATTTTCCCCAAATACTGTAACATTTCCTTGACAGTATGGAGCATTATTGTTTTTGTAGCATCTAAATTGGCTAAAATTAACCCGGTGATTCAAACTGTTGTAAGCACTAAAAAATGGATAATTTGTGCATGTACAGAGGGGCAAATTCTTACTTAAAAGCCTATTTGGATATCTCATTCCACCTAAATCGCCTGTGCTTTGATGCTTAGACGACAGATACACCTTCCCTCGTTTACGAACTAGTTTTGGAGTTGCCCCTTAAGTAAAAACCTCACACTGTCTGTTACAGTTACTTCTGTACCTGTTTAAGTGTAAACCTTCCCTATTTTTAACGTAACAATGAATTTCAGACGACAATGGTGTATTTTTCTGAATACTCTTCCCTACAAAAAGAGTCACTTTCCGTGTTTTCTGTAACAAAGATTTTAACTTATTCATCGGTAGTCTGCTAGGTGCATGACGGTATTAAACCGGTCATTTCGTTCGATGGTCAGTTCGTTCCACAAAATAGTCAGTTCGTTCCACATATGAAAAGTCAAGTAAATCTTTCTAAATTTGTTGAGTGAACTTTATTGAGAAGAAAAACGTTTCGTTCATACCACAAGCTGATAAAATAATAATCGATCCAAAGTCGATTCGATCCATCCTAAATCGTTTGAAAACAAACAAGAGACGATTTCAACGAGCCACGGGCTTTAACATTTAAACCGCCGCTTTGAGAGTTTTTGAGCCAGAATCGATCGATGGTTTTGAAAGATGTAGCTCAACAAGTAAAAGCTATGCCGTTTTGAAGGTACAGTATTTCGAAGCGCTTGTAACCTAAATATTTCTTTGCACCGCCCGATTTATGCAATTTTTAAAACAACGAGGTTTCGAATTACAATCTCGATTTTATGGTAATTTGTCTTGCCGAAAATATAATTGACTAACCTGATTTAAACCAATGGAATTGTAAGTTCTGTTATAAATAAATTTCCCACGACGAGATCTCAATTTAACCTGCTGCTCTTTTATTTCCTCCGCAACACAATTTTCCCTCTTTACAACTAGCAAATTTCGACAGGAAGCGAAACGGACGAGACACTGACACGACTGACACAGTTGACACATACGGTGGCCCAGAAGGGTCACACATGCAAATTAAAAATGTTGCTGCAAATTAAAAATAGTACATGCAAATTAAAAATTGTACATACAAACTAAAAATATTACCTGCAAATTACATGCAAACTAAAAATTGTGCTGCAAATTGAAAATAGAAAACATATCGATGCAAATTAAAAATGAAAAGTCCTGCGCGCGCAGTATGAGTGATGAGGACCTGGTTCGAGCCGTGCGACTTGGCCTTACAGCCGTCGGCCCGTTCATGTTTCATGTTTGTAATATTTTTAATTTGCATGTCCTATTTTTAATTTGCAGGTAAAATTTTTAGTTTGCAGCAACATTTTTAATTTGCACGTGTGACCTTTCTGGGCCACCGTAGACACACGTGTATACAGCTGTTTCGAGAAAGGTTGTCGGAAAAAGTGCACACGACAATCCCGAAAGGTATTGTGGGTCGGTTTTGAGTTCACTGTTCTTCAAAGAAATTTGAAAGAAGGGTACGAGAGGCTATGGACTATGTTTCCGAGTGCTAAAGCGAAGCAGCAAAAATAGGTTCGACAGCTACAGTGTCAGAAACAGTGTATTGATCATATCCCATATTACCTTTCGGGATTGTCGCGTGCACTTTTTTCCGACAACCTTTCTCGAAATAGCTGTATGTGTTATGCCATCTCATTCATGTCCTATGATGTAAGCGACTTGGAAAGGTTTCCCAATTTCACCGAAAGTAATGCTGTTTTTTTTTATCCCGAGTACGAAATTTCGTTTTTTGACTTTTCTCGCGCATAAAATTTTGCTTTAAGCCTCGGAGAACTTTGTTAGGTTCGTTTCTTTGACTGGATGTAAGCAGTGACAAATAACGAAAGCTTGCCTGTCCCTCTTCCCGCCATCGTAGAGATCCCGCTTCCCGCCCTTTCTTCTCTTGTCTCCCTTACCCCTCCCGCCCCCCTGTCCCAACCACTTTTCATGCGAAGTTTTCGTGGCTGTCAGCTCTCGTGTCATCTTAAACTCCCTAAAATTTACGAAGGCGTGATCGATGCGAGCGTGAATATCTGTTGTAAGCTCAAGCTTATATTTTTGGAAAAGCGTCTCTAGTTATCGGGTAGACAGTATTTTGAAATGGAGAGTTTATATCAAACTGAAAGTTTCCTGACTGCGTGCATTTCTTTGGTGCATGAGCCAGACAAGCCCTAGACTGCTGGCATCACGCCTTTTCTCTTGAAATCCGCCAGTTCTTATCTCATCCAGCGCGATTGCAAACCACGATGTTATGATTTAGGGATTGAGACGAGACAAGAAAAGTCGGACTGCTGACTCTTTTGTAGTAAACAAACCCTCCGTCAGACCAGAAACGGAGTAACCGATTGGTCAATTGCACAGCTGTTGACAGATCATTGACTGGTCCGTGGTGAGATTGCAAGCAATAAAAATAGTGTGATAAACAATGAACATTCAATCAAAGAGAACTTGATTACGTAATTAAACTTAGTTTTGTTTTGATTTAGATAAGATACGTTTCTGTTCTGTTTCATTTATCGAGTTTTTACGCCCCTATTTTCGTGTACTATTGTTCACAGTTTGAATCAATTACGTAGCTGGCCATTCCTGTTTTTAAACCGGTTTTACAACTGTACACGTGAATTGTACCCTTTTCAGAGAACGCCCCTTAAGTTTTTGTGGAGTTGGAGTTTGGAGATCTACGGAGCAATATAGGGGTTTTCAGAGCAGTTTTATCTTTTTCGGAGTTACGTAACGTTGGAGTTTCTTTAGCCCTTTAGACAGGATCAGACGTAAGTTTCAGCTTATTGTATTTAGTTTTCGTTTTCCTCTCCATTTTGCTTCTTTTGTAATTAGTCTTAGCCCCTTTTTTGATCTTGTACATTGTAATTTCCCCTTTTAGTTTTCACCGCATGTGTACAATAATTCAGACGAGTTGGTGTTCAAATTAAATGCTATTGAGTCAACTTGTGCTGTTGAATTCTATACTGTGGTTGACACTTCCCGATCTCCAGTGCACAACATCCCGTGTCCGCTGCACTAGGTACGCGACAATTAGTCACGAGTCACAACCAACTGCAAACAATAGCGAACCAAGCAGTAATCTTACGCCCTCGTTTCTCGCGACAAGCAGCCTCGCCGCTTGCGTGCTTAGGTTTCGCTTGCAGTAACTTTGCAAAGAAAAATAAGAGACTGCTCGCAGTCTAGACAAGCCGTGATCGAGTCAATAGCCGTCGTGAACGAACTCGCGAAAAAAACTCAGGAGATGTTGTTCGCCGATTGGGCACAATAATACAAAGCATTTTTGTGCCCAATCAGGAGCTAGCATTCGCTTGACCGTCTGGAAATGGTCCGGTGAGAGTCGGTACCCAGGGGCTTTTCCGCCTGTGCTTGAAAACTTAGGTCGCGCCTTTTCTTCCGGCCCGACTGACCGCCCCTGGGTGTCCGTGGATGGAACTGGGAAGGAAAGCAGAGAAAGCAAAACTTTATTTCTACAGTATTTCGCGAATTTAGCGGTTCTAGCCTGTTCCAGACGTTCATACTCCATGGAGAAGTAAGAATTTTTTTTTTCACTTTACTTGAGTTTGACGGGCTTATGAACAGTTACGATAATAGACACCGAGATATTTCGAGCAACAACAATTTTCTGTCTGTTCCCTTTGAACTAATGTCCTATTTCCATTTCTTTAGTATTTTGTTATAATAAAGTCGTATTTTCTTTTATTTAAATAACGGTAACATGACCCACTTAATACGTACACTTTCTGTGTGTTTTTTTTATAGTGTCCGTATTAACAAGGTTTCACTGTATTATGTAGGAAAAAGAACCACTCACAATGGGGTGCTTACTTTACTGATTTATTGAAAAATTTTAAACCATTACAAAATTACACTAAATTACACTGGGTCCTGTCCGTACCTGCCTGAGATAGGCTTTCTTTCGACCAGCTAGAATTAAAACTATGTACAAGAATTGCTTCTTGAGTAGTATAATAAATAGCTTCATAAATCCTAGAGTGAAGACATAAAACGCCAGAAATACCTCACTATACCCAATGTTTTAATGTTACCGACTACTTTCACATTGATGTAGCAATAAGATTAAGCGTAAACTGTATAAAAGAATCAGCTTCAAGTGCACAAAATGGTCTGTGGTTAAATAACCAGAGGTTATTATAGGTTGTTACTGAAGTTAAACTCCAATTAAATTTATTATCTAAATATAAACAACTTTCTAAGATATTGAGCCTTCTGAGAAACAATATGTACATTCAAACTACTACAACCACCACCACAACAACAACAAATAAATCTACCCGTTGTCGGACTGTTCCAGCAATCCAATACAAAGTCCAGACTAATTCTTACGACCCATACCTAGAAATACAGAACCTATCGGGAGCCTGGTACGAGTGACGGATTGTGGGAAGCGGGAGAGCACGCATGACATTAGTGGACACTGCTCAGTCTGATGTAAATATGCTCAGTAGAACTAGTAATCCCCTACTGTGTGGAGGAACCTTCCTCAAGATAAACCCCGCCTCACCCCTACTTGATTCCCAATAGGCCATTTGCGTGATGACGTCATTTTACTGCTACAACCAGAATCCTTCACGGTTTAGCTGTCTTAGCTAATTAGGGCTTTTGTTATGTAAAAGTCACTGGGATTACCAAATTTAACTATGAAAGGAAAAACGTTATAAATGCTATACCGTAAAATTCCGAAAATAAGCCCCGGGGCTTATATTTTTCAAAGGCCCTTTTTGGGGGGCTTATTTTTAGAGGGGCTTATATTCGGAGGGGCTTGTGTACGGAGGGAATTTTGCGCTTCAAAATCGATTGGGCTAGCCTTATAGTTGGAAGGAAATTTTCCGTTTTTGCTTTGCTTGACTTTGTATTTGAGGGCAATTTCCAAATACAAGCCCCCGGGGGGCTTATATTTGGAGGGGCGATTTAACGGAGGGTTTTTTTGCGTTACGAGTTTAGGGGGCTTTAATTTTTGGAGGGGCTTATACATGGAGGGGCTTATTTTCGGAATTTTACGGTATTTAAATACCAAATTCCCCCTTCGACCAAAAAAGAAAGAAGGACACTAAAAATAAGAAGTTTCAGACAACTGTAGTGGTCCATCTCTAAACTGCAGGACTTAGCGAGCTATTCACGCTGTAAATCTCTGACTTTCAAAGGTCATACACTGGGTTAACATTTATCTAAATATTCAACGGAAGTGAAGTTTCAGAAGTTTTGATTCAACAGTGAAAAAAAAAAAACAAACAAAAAAAACCAAATATTACCCCAATGCAGGCCCATTGTAATTCTAAGGCCCCACTGCAACCATAAATAGATTTCTTACAAATCTACCCACATTCATCGGTTTTTCGTGATCATCGTTGCTAATTTTCACCATGGCAAGTATAGCTATAACTTGACAAAAAATTTGGATTAGTACAGGTAATAGCATGATTTGTAGTGATATTTGGCATAAAGACCACTAGTGATATTTCGAAACTGTTATACGTAATTTCACGAGCCGTTAGGCGAGTGAAATTTGAGACATTTTTGAAATATCACGAGTGGTATGTATGCCAAATATCACGTACAAATCATGCTATTATTTGTTTATACTACCACCCACAAAGGTTTGTAATTTTCACATGTAGGTATTTCAAATTAAGCTGAAATACCACTGCTCTAAGCCAATCAAATTGCAGAAATTTCTCATGTAGTAGTATAACAAATGGTAATGACCACGTGCCGTGTTTAAAATGGCATTATCCTCAAGTGGATAAGATGTTGCCGCCTGTGAAAAGGCTCTCTATTGGGAGGGAGACATCATTGAGAACCTGTTCATAGGCTAGACAATCTGAAAAAGGCTTACGCAAATTTTCTTTAAAAGAAGCTCCAAAATACGGCGCATAACGGCATTGCGTTTTCGGGTTTTAAGGTTCACGTACTTAAAAACGAAAGTGCTGTTAATACCAGAAATCCTACCATGACTACTCTTCTCAAAACAAGGAAATGTTAAACGCTTTAATAACAGGAAATCGTTGCACGAAACTATTCTTCCTCTGAAGATTTCAAACATTTTCGAAAGCTAACCATCATAATTTGTACTTAGGTGCATTGTTATAGCCTACGAACGCAGAGAGGGAAAACTGAAGGTTGAATTTAAGTGCATTAGTGCAGCTTTCAGTGGAGTCTGGTAAGAGTAACAGACAAAGTAATTGCATTTGTCAAGCAATCACAGAAGGTCGAAAAAACGAAAAACCAATCACCAAATAAGAAGCAAAGGAAAAAAACGCGTGAAGTAAACTACAATAAAAAATACAAAGCGATTGTGAAGTTTGATCAACGCTCCATTGAAAACTGCTCTACCGGCTAGCACAAGTTAAACTTTTTTTAAAACACCGCAGTTTTCAATACAGCATTACTTGAGATTTATGCAACCTCTGGACCAAAGTCCTCGTACAGGGGGTCGTGCATAGATATGTCGTTGTAGTAAGCGGCTCGTAGTCTAGAGCGATGATGGTATTTCTTCCAGTACACTACTACTCCCACAACAATCAGGATAGCAAAAGCAGCAGCAGCACAAATACCGATGATAGCTGCAGTGGAAAGGCGACCTGATAAATGAAGAAAGCATAAGAAAAACCCTTTACTCAAGTGTCCACGTATTGATTGATCCCCTGAACAACAAACTTAAGCTTTTGATTCACAGCCGACACAATCATTACTTTATGTACCTTTCTAGTCTTTTTTTAAACATAATGTACTTTCTTACTCACTGTCGTGGTTGTTGTTTTTCTTTCTTTTTGCTTTTTACGTTTAGTCTTAGTGATGAGATTTACATAATCCTTTGTGAAAAATCGTACTTGTGTGAACATCAATTAAAAAATAATAATAAAACATGAATAAATAAAAAGACCATACACTACAAATCATTTCCATATCTTTCCCGATTCAAACCTTTGGGATTTCAATTCTTTTTAATACAGAGATTTAAAACGCTGAACAACCACTTTCTTTCCAGGCAGGACATACATTGTACTACTAACACAAGAGTAGTATACCCGGCCCTGTGTAGTCTTTTGCCCGAGACTCTTTTCCAAGAACGTGGCCTTGAAACGAGGGAAGAGGAAACGAGAGAGAGGTGCTGATACTCAAATCACTGAGGAGCCTTTGAGGAAAGGATCAGTATCGCAATCACTAATAAAATTAATTTACCTTTCTTGTTGTCACCATCTCCTCCTTTCTGAGGATTATGGGTGCCATGATGTTGGGTACCTGAAGAAGGAAGAAATAGGTAAACAGTTTAAACTATTATGCAAATGGCACTTAACAAAATCAAGAACTTCCCTCAATATGAGGAATCAAAGGAAACATTACAACCTTAGTAAAACAGCTTTTTCTCAAGGTAGGCAAAGAATACAAAGGTCAGGGTATGGGCGAGTCGGTGTAACCACGGCAACATTTTTCTTTCTAATTTTTTGATTTAGTATCAAGGGGTTGGCATTCCAGATGCGAAAGAACTTCTACTTTAGTTCCTGTTAGTAAGAATTATTTTCATAAAACTCCGCTTTTTGCTGTTGTTTTTCACCACCCTCATAACTTTTCTGAAAGATATGACTCAGGCATTAATATCTGCACCCAAGAATAGATGGAAAGCCTCAAGAGGAAGGAACATCGAAACTTCAAGAGTTTTCAAGGGTGAAATTTAAGAGGTTGACATAGTTCATTCCCTGGCAGGAGGTAAGGTGCATCCATTGGATCAGTGATGTATTTGATTTAAATATATCTAGTTTGAAACCGCTGATTATGTCGGGATTTTGCCAGGCTATTAGCATGTTTAAACTCCATTTACTGGTGACTGTTAGGTATTAGCTGTCAAAGAAGCTAGTTAGTTTTCAACGAGCCGTTCATTCAGTTCGGGGAGTTCACAAATCAAAGCCAATGACAACAGAAACTATCAGGATATAAAGCAAACGCTAACAAACCTTTAGAGTTGCTTGCCCGAAGAGAGAACTTTGGAGCGGAATGGCCTGGAAACATCAAAAAAATGTTGAATCTGCCATGATTACAGTTTTCAGACAGAAAAAATACTGCATGTTGATGGTGTCTTGTAGCAGATTTTTGGTTAGCTTTTATTTACTGAGATTTGCCACTATTAATTTAGTTTATGTAAATCAAAACGGTTACAGGCAGCAAATCCGCCATGATATAGTGGAGTAGAAGGTTGGTTACGGACTTAACGTCCTGGACCGATTTACATTTTTCTGCCGTGTTAAAAACTGAAAGAACTGAGTCTTTCATGAAGATTTGTAGAGAAGAAAATTATAGAGAAGATGTAAGGTTACACTGCGAGCAGTCTCTCTTTTTCTTCAGATTTAGTACGGCGAAACGCGCGCGTGTCTCGGGAGTTTTGCTCGACGGACCAAGAGAAAAGAGAGACTGCTCGTAGTCTAATGTAAGGTGTGAGTGAGAGGGAAAGGTGGTTTTTGCTGGATAGAATCTAATGCTGAGCTGACGCCATAAGAGTGAAAACTACACGCCAATTGAATTTCCTTTTTTAAATAGTTTTATTAATTTGTAATTATTGTGAGCAACAAGAGGATGCCGCAATCTTAATCTCCAGGTTGCTATTACGCATGCACGACATGCACACAGCCAGTTTCGTTTAGACTTCCACTAGGAATGAATGGAAAGCATGTAATCTGATCACGCGCGTTTTGACCATCTATCACATGAAACTTACAGAAAACACACCACAGCGTTGAGGCAGAAGCGTTTTAACTTTTGATCGTTGTCGCTTACAGTCCGTAACCTTCAGTTATTACTAGTTATTATTATGTAATTTCGTTTTAATTTTCCAGTGTTCCAGTATGTTCTGTGGTTATACGCTGTTCTGCTCTTCCTGGTTTTAGTGCAGCAAGAAAACAACATGGAAAACATAGGCACGTTAAATGTGCATGAGCTATTTTGAATGCTTCAGTGTAACCTTACCAGGAGTGATGAATCTACCTTTTTCATCTTAAATGTAGACTGGGTTTTTGTGCGAAATTGGGTATTTCCGTACATAAATGAAAACGCGAAACGCTCAGCTGCGTCGATCCTCATGCTATATATTCACTTTCCTCTGTCTTTCCCTGTTACATTTGGTGCAAGTTAAACAAATTGTTAAAGTAAAATAAATATCTACTCACCAAACGTTGATTAGAAGGAAAACTCTAAGGTTTCCTCGGAGTTTCTTAAGCCAAAATGTGACTTATCGAATTCGAGTAGTTAAGAAATACCAGGATTTTTATCATTGTGGTAGATAAGTGCATCATCACAATTCACGAGGTTTTCACGTGCGATCCTACTCAGTGAAACATCTTTGACTCCGACAACTTATTTCTTCATGTTTTAAAAGCTATTGCTTCTTAAAAGACAAGAGCCTTTTTTAAATCATTGGTTACAAAACGTAACAGGTCTTCATACGTTCAAGTTACCATTATTATTGTGAAAAGCCAATCTGCTTGAGATGTACAGTCACACAACTGGCACGTGAAAGTGTTGGACTTTGCCCCCTTTCGTTGTTGGTACGTGAGGGAATTCGAGTTATCGCACAGTAATCTAGTAAACAGAATTATAAATATAACTCATGCACACAATTTGCACGTGAAGATGTTGGTCTTTGGCCCTTTTACAATTCGTACGTTAAAAAAAAGCAAACTGTTTACTACAAAATTTTCTCAAACGACTTTAAGAAATCACCTCGGCTTATTACAACATCTGCAATTAAATTATGTTTCATGCAACGTCAAGGTTGATAGCCTTACATTTATTAACTTCCAAGAACATTATGAAACTGCCGAAATATATTTCTGCTCATATCATGCTACTCCACTCAGTAAAACAGTATCTAATTATTGTGTCAACTAGCTTCTTCCAATTTTATTCCCTAACGCTACTGTTTCTACTTAAGTTACGCATCTTTACTAAATAAAATACGTTTCAATAACTATAATGCTTAGTATGCAGGAAGGATGTATCATGTGGTTCACTTATTATTCTTTTTGTTTTGTTTTGCCAGAACAAAAAAGGTTTGTTGAACTTTGTAAGCGAGAGAATAATATTTCTAAAGCTTGTTTACAGGATTAACAATACTCGGTACAGCTTTCAAAAAATAAGCTGCCTTTCACACTTGTAAAACCACATTTTATAGGCCGCATACTTTCGAATTAAAGTCCATTTCTAAATATCAATTATTGCTTCACTGCAAAAGCTTTGAAAATATACGATCTTTTATACTCTACCTTGAAGCAGGTGAAACACAACTCATAAATACGTGCGTCAGTACCGTTAGCAATAGCCGAATTCGGTCAGAAATGTCTTGAAGTAGCATCCACACTAAAATATGAACCCTTAAACAGTTGCATCAGTGTACACAGCATTTAAATCATTACGATATTTAATATCATGTTTCCAAACACCTGTAGCCGTAATAAAAGACGAAAAAATTATGAAGAATCAAGATGGCGGTCTCAAAGTGCCCTTGTTCGACCTTTAGCAATGTCATGTTTAAGTAGATGCCAAGATCTCATTGGTTCCGAAGCATCAACTCATACTACCTTCAACCCCTTGCAAAAAACATCCGAACATACAAAGATACAAAGATACATACGCTCACACCACTGACATATGAGCTATTTTTTCGAAATAGCTCAAAAATTGAGTTCAGTGTGTAAAACTGATTTCAAGGATCGACATCAAAGGTGGCAACAGACATGAGAAACTTATCAGCAAACAAAGCAAACCCTAATAAACCTTTGGAGCTCTTTGTCCAAGGAGAGGGCGTTGTAGTGGAATGGCCTAGGAACATCATGATTTATCATTATGATGTTTTTGCTTGGAGTTTTACAAAATTACGAAACTCCGAGGCTCTTATCTTCTTTTCTTTGTACTTGGTTTACTTTGCAAAAACCGTGAACCAGCTGAGAAGCGTCTGAGAACTGTAATCATGCAGATTTATGGCATTTTTTGATGTTCCTAGGCCATTCCACTACAACGCCCTCTCCTTGGACAAAGAGCTCCAAAGGTTTTTTAGCGTTTGCTTTGTTTGCTGATACGTTTCTCATGTCTGTTGCCACCTTTGATGTCCATCCTTGAAATCAGTTTTACACACTGAACTCAATTTTTCCACGTTATTTTCTGGCGACACTAAAACCAGGAAGAGCAGAACAGCGTAACCCCATAGCATACTGGAACACTGGAAAATTAAAACAAAATTACATAATAATAACTAGTAATAACCGAAGGTTACGGATCAGGGGCGGATCTAGGAGGAGGGTGCAGGGGGTGCGCACCCCCCCCCCCCCCCCC
>CALNXI010002376.1:35069-51985 GCA_942486025.1 Porites evermanni | reverse complement strand
GCCCCCCCCCCCCCCCCCCGCTGAGATGACCTGCGGTTTTCTAATACAACTGGTATTTTGCAAAAAAAAAACTATGTGGTTTATTGGTGTTGAAGTAGAGGAAGAGACGAGTGCACCCCCTCCTAAAAAAAATCCTGGATCCGCCTCTGCGGATTGTGGGCGACAACGATCAAAAGTTAAAACGCTTCTGCCCCAACGCTGTGGTGTGTTTTCTGTAAGTTTCACGTGATAGATGGTCATAACGCGGGTGATCAGATTACATGTTATCTGTTTATTCTTAGTGGAGGGTCAAGATCAATTTATGAATAAAGTATTATTCTTAGAAGTATATTGATGTTTTTGCTTGGAATTTTACAAAATTACGAAACTCCGAGGCTCTTATCTTCTCTTCTTTGTACTTGGCTTGCTTAAAAAACCGTGAACCAGCCAAGAAGCGTCTGAGAACTGTAATCATGCAGATTTATGGCATTTTTTGATGTTCCTAGGCCATTCCACTACAACGCCCTCTCCTTGGACAAAGAGCTCCAAAGGTTTGTCAGGGTTTGTTTTGTTTGCTGATACGTTTCTCATGTCTGTTGCCACCTTTGATGTCCATCCTTGAAATTTTTCCATGTTATTTTCTGGCGACACTAAAACCCGGAAGAGCAGAACAGCGTAACCCCATAGCATACTGGAACACTGGAAAATTAAAATAAAATTACATAATAATAACTAGTAATAACCGAAGGTTACGGATTGTGGGCGTCAACGATCAAAAGTTAAAACGCTTCTGCCCCAACGCTGTGGTGTGTTTTCTGTAAGTTTCACGTGATAGATGGTCATAACCCGGGTGATCAGATTACATGTTATCCGTTCATTCTTAGTGGAAGGTCAAGATCAATTTATGAATAAAGTATTATTCTTAGAAGTATATTATGATGTTTTTGCTTGGAATTTTACAAAATAGACCTATTCGGCTAACTACATGTTGTACCCAATTGAAACCCTTTGGGGATTAAACGTTTTGTTTCAGGAATTTCCATACATTTAAATGTGAATGCAACATTATAATGCAAATACAGTACACAAGGAATCTTGACCCTGGGAGATTTGAATTGGGTACAACACTGAGTTAGCCGAATAGGTCTATTACGAAACTCCGAGGCTCTTATCTTCTTTTCTTTGTACTTGGTTTACTTTCCAAAAACCGTGAACCAGCCAAGAAGCGTCTGAGAACTGCAATCATGCAGATTTAGAAGAAGCGTTTTAACTTTTGATCGCTGTCGCCCACAATCCGGAACCTTCGGTTATTACTAGTTATTATTATGTACTTTTGTATTAATTTTTCAGTGTTCCACTATGTTCTGGGGTTCCGCTGTTCTGCTCTTCCTGGTTTTAGTGGAGATATGTCCAGAAATGCACGCATTGGAGAAAATGGCAGAAATGGCGATTAATCGCCGAAATCGCTAAACTGTAAACAAAAATTCAAATGAGTTGGCAAAGGGGCCCTTTGGAAAATGGCGATTTTGGCGAAAATGGCGTATTTGGCGAAAATGGCGATTAAACGCCAAATTATAAAAAAAATTCAAATGATATGGCAAAGGGGCCCTTTGGATAGTGGCTATTTCGGCAAAAATGATGGAAATAGCGATTAATCGCCAAAATTGCCAAATTGTAAACAAAAATTCACATGAGATGGCAGAGGGGCCCTTTTGAAAGTGGTGATTTTGGCGGAAATGGCGTATTTGGCGAAAATGGCAGAAATGGCGATTAATCGCCGAAATCGCCAAACAGTAAACAAAAATTCCAATGACATGGCTATTTATGGCCAAATAGTTAACAACATATTAATATAAAAATGTTTCCAATATATAGAGTGTTTTCACTCAAGTGGCCAGCATATATGCAAATTTATTGGAACAAAAGAAAGCGTTTGCATAAGAAAAGAGTTCAACTCCCAGAGGACTGGTTTGGGACACCAACATGGCCGCCGTTTCATTGTTTTGGGACACCAATATGGTCGCCGTGACGTCATGTGAAAACACTCCATCCTGATAATGACAAGGCTACTGTGTTTTAATGCTTTTACCTTTAACTGATAACCTCTTGTTATTTGAAATTCGTCCCAAACAAGGGTGTTTGGTTGGGAATTACCACCTATAAATAATTTCTTGCACAATTCAAATTGACTGGTCTACGAGTTGTATTCGATTATCAGTGAATGGTAATCTTCGTAATGTTTATGGCAACTTTCTTACCAAAAAATCCAAGATAGCTATCCATAATTTTCCGGGTTTGTAGTCATCGTTTGAATAGCGACAGTTCATCATTATATATTTTATGAGGAATCCAGTTCGGTTCTTGGCTACGCATTCAGATAATTAGATGGTGCTTATTGCCTTGTATACCCATCCTCTTCGTTAAAATGGCGTTCAATCGTACAAATACAGTCAACTCTCTCGTAAGCGACCACCCTTGGTGCACTACAAAGTGATCGCTTACAAGAGCTGGTCGTCTACGGGAAAAATCAAGAAAAAGGACTTACAATGAACTGATTAACTTGATTACGTAAAGTTATTATCTTTTAAAGTTATTATAGAGAACTTCTAATGATGTGTAACTCGAATAGCGCTTGGAACTGATGAAACTTTGTACATGACATTATGCATGAATGTGACAATCCACTTTTTTACCTAGAGATCGTATTACTGACATCTTTTTGTAAGTCAACTGCTATAATCTGTCAGAAAACATCATGCCGGGTGGTCGCTTACCGGAAACAGAAAACAAAAGAATATATCAAATTTCTGGCCCAAAAAGTGGTCGCAGTCGCTTTGGAAATTTAGGTAGTGGTTCCTTACGAGAGAGTTTTTGAGACAGTGCTTGACTGAGAAACAAAAGGATTATTTGTAAAGCGGTCGCTTACGGGAGGTGGTCGCTTACATGAAGTGGTCGCTAGGAGAGAGTTGACTGTATATATAAACGAGCTAGTTCATTGCAATTTCACAAAACATGAACGTGTAAGGCTTAGTAGTTGTTATATCGGCGCGGCGGCCATGTTGAAATAGTCGATTTTGGTAATCACTCTATGTAAGCAAAAACGATTAATATTGTTCCCAGCCGATTTTGGTGGTCACTCTATGGAAGCAAAACGATTAATAAAAGTAGGTTGAGTTTGATCGTCCGGGTGAACGTAGTCCTGAATAGGACTGTTGTTGTTGACAGTGACTGACGTTTCGACAACCTGTGCGGTAGTCATCTTCAGAGTCAAAGTGAGTTGTATCACGTCAGTTCATGGTATTATACTCTGGTTATTGATCTGACTGGTCAATTACCTCGTGATGTTATTGGTCGTCTGTCAGTTAAGCCGTGATGTTATTGGCTATGAAGACTCGTAATCAGTAATTGGTGCATTTCGATCCGTCTCTTGTCACAGTTAAACAGTCGTCTATTGTCAGTCAAATTGTCAGTTCTCCAGTAGTTCGTCATGATACAACTCACTTTGACTCTGAAGATGACTACCGCGCAGGTTGTCGAAACATCAGTCACTGTCAACAACAACAGTCCTATTCAGGACTACGTTCACCCGGACGATAAAACTCAGCCTACTTTTGAAATGACTCCTGGGTTCAAACCTTTCACAATTAAAACGATTAATGTCGTTCAAAGGGACTTTCAGGTAATTGAAGGCAAAAAGGCCGGGTGACGTGTTTCGACGAGCATAATTGGCAGCGCAGGTGAAGCAACATTTTGGGAAATGTTGTGGCTTTTTGTACTTATTGCATAGTTAAAAGGAGATGTGTAAGGAAAGATGGAGGAGTATTCATTGATTGTATTGATTGATTGTTGGACTTCCTTTGAAGGTGTTTTTAATAATAAGTGCTTACATTGCTTGGTTTGCACGTGACGTCATGGCAGCCACGTTGGATGACACGAACAAAAGCATTTCTCTCCTCTGGGAACTTGACCCTATTTCATATAAATTTCTCATGAAAAATTCTATTGTATTATCATCCAATATGGCCGCCTTGTCACATGGTTGTGAACCAAGAATGCCATTAAGGACACTAAGTGCCCACATTGTATTAAGTGCCTCCATTCTAATAAGTTCCCCTGTTCTATTATTCTTATATCAGAGCAAGGTAGGCCGAGATTCATCCTCCTTTTATTGCTCATCAACGAACAGTAATGCCACATTTCAAAATTTGTGGCCTTAGTCGTGTTTCCTACGTTAATTGATAACATTAATTTATGGCATATTTGTTACTGTTACAGTTTTTGGGTAATAACGGCCATGTTCCGAATAAGTACCTTGTCTCAAATAAGGGCATTCCCTTGAGGTAATAAAAGTAATTAAGCGCCCCGGGCGCTAAATCGAATCATTACGGTAAAAGTTATTTGTTTCCTGATATTATAAAAAATCTGAAAGGTTTAATCTTTCGACAGCTGACGCCATTTTACTGGTAGTCAATGTCAATGTCAAGGGTATGAGATAAATGAAACGGTAATGCCACATTACAAAATTTGTGGCCTTAGTCGTGTTTCCCACGTCAATTGATAACATTTATGGCATATTTGTTACTGTTACAGTTTCTGGGTAATAACGGTCGTGTTCCGAATGAGTCAAGGGTATGAGATGAATGAAACGGTAATGCCACATTACAAAATTGAACCCACATAACAATTTCAGCACCAAAGCAGTATACTTTGTTTTTATAAATGAAATAGTTGAAATTGTGAAGTAGGTTATTTCTTGAGGGGCAGTGTAAAACTTAGACTGCGTACTCACTGCGGACTATTGTTTTTAGGGTTAGAAAACAATGGGATTATTGTTGTCAGCTACTCATTAGCATGGCGAAAAGAATAGTCCGCAGTCAGCGTATACACTTAATGAATTTCTTAAAGAGTAATAGGCGAGTAGAAGATGTTTTGAACAGACTAATTGGGATAAACTATGAGTACCTTGATGATGGGTGAAAAATAATTGTTATTTCTGGAATGGATACATTAAAAGGAAATGATTTTTAGTATTTTAGTGTTTGTATGTTGTATTCATTATGTAGCAGGAGTGTGTGGGTGAATGGAACATTGATAAATTGTACCAATTTCAGCACCAAATCAGTATACTGCTAACTCACAATATGGCCGGTCAAAAATAGCTGTCAGAGGAAGGCACTGGTTATAAGGAATACTATTGGGCACTAGTTACAAATTTCAAGCATTTCAACGGCATAAGGAAGCATTAGCACATTATAATTGTGAACATTTGTTTCATTGGCATAAGTGTAAATTTTGCAAATTTCTGGGCCCACCTCATCTCACAATAATGGGAGACACATTGCCACATTCTGGATATCGCCAACCCTCTGGTGATTTTCAACCAAAACGCCAATTTCGCCAAAATCGCCAGCCTCCAAGGGGCCACTTTTGGCATCCAATTCAAATCGCCAGAGCCTGGCGATGTTTCGCCATTTTTGCCATTGCATGCATTTCTGGACATGAGTGTTTTAGTGCAGCCAGAAAATAACATGGAAAAAATTGAGTTCAGTATGTAAAACTGATTTCAAGGATGGACATCAAAGGTGGCAACAGACATGAGAAACTTATCAGCAAACGAAGCAAACCCTAACAAACCTTTGAAGCTCTTTATCCAAGCAGAGGGCGTTATAGTGGATTGGCCTAAGAACATCAAAGAATGTTAAATCTGCATGATTACAGTTTTCAGACGCTTCTTGGCTCGTTTTTGGAAAGTAAACCAAGTACAAAGAAAAGAAGATAGGAGCCTCAGAGTTTCGTAAATTTGCAAAAACATCATAATAAACTTCTAAGTATAACTGGATATTCATCAAGAGATCATGAACTTTCAAAAAAGCATGGTGCAATAATGTCCAATAACCGGCAAATCATGTCAGAAAATTGTGAAAAATCTTTGGAAGATGTTTATAGAAACTTATTTCAAAACCAAGAATGAAAAAAAATCCACGCAGTTCTTTTTTGGGCTATGGCACAAATAGAAAAGAACAACAACTGAATTCAAGTAATGGGAATAATCAAGTCAAAGTACTATAAAAGCGTAGTTGACTTGATTTTTTCTCTTCAATGCAAACCTATCTAAATTCATCAGAAGAGAAAATACACAGCGGTGAAAACCAACATGGAAAACTATGGGAAGAAAACGTCCGTGTTTTTGTAGGGCCTGCCAACAGAAACATTAACTGTGACCAATCGTCATTTGACAAAGACCTGACATCGGACCTGGCTGGGTCACAACACTGGTGTATACAGCTATGCCAGTTCGTGAAAATGTTTAAAGATAATCTTACCAAACACAGTAGGTGAGAACTGAACTTACAATAGGAGAGTCGCCAGACCAAAGATTGAGCCCACATGACAGTGATCATGGACAGAAGGAAACACAAGGTACTGGCCTAACCATCAACAGACTGTACTATCCCAGCTCCATAAAATTATGTGCAAATTTTTCTTGTTCAGAAGTAATGCACAAAGCTTTGGTATATAAAATATTGCAACAGTGCACAATAAACAGTGTCTGCAGATTAAGCTGGGTTGGTAATAGAACGGCTTTACACAGTGGTGTAACAACAAATCAAAGAAGGACTATCGTCAACTCGTGGGAACGTTGTTTAGAAAATAATCAAATGGTTATCAACCCTGGCTTTCCCACAGTAAATTGTAGGAAATGATAGAAATTCAGATTGTTTATCCATATATTTAATATACCATCTTTTCTCTGGAAACACAATACTTTTCTTGCTGTTTATTGCACTTTAGTAAATACCAGTTTTGTATTTAGGTATATATTTATAGAAAAACAACAAAACAAATAAGCAAAAAAAGACCAAACAAACAAAAAACGGGAGAAAAAAGAAAGAAAGCAAGAACCCCTATTCAGCGGACACCTCTATTAAGCGGACGCGGACACTAAAATAAGTTGTATTTGGCTAATTTCTATTGTTAAAAACCTCTATTAACCGGACACCGGACTGAACTGACAATAGTAGTATTGGATTACGTTCTTGAAATACGCAATGAAGTCAGTTAATGTTTTTGCATTTACAAGCAAATTAAAAATGAATTATTTCATATATACTTCACATCACGCAAATTAAAGTTGGTAATGAAAGGTAACGAACTTGAACTCTGGATAGCTTCTTTAATGACATGCACCTTTGTCACAGTAGAGTAACCGTTGAATGTTGATCGTTAACATTGCGCAATTTTTACAACCCTTATTAAGCGGACACCCTTTATTAAGCGGACACTTGGGAAGGTCCCGAAGGTGTCCGCTTAATTGAGGTTTCACTGTATACAATATGCCAACTAAATTATTTACAAGATCAAATGTGGTAAAGGCAAGGAAGCCTATATAGAAGCCGGGGGCTTATAAACTATAGGCTTCCTGGAACTATAGGGTAAACCATACAAGTTAAGGGTACTGAATGAAAATTTGAATTAAATTTAAAAAAATAAAATAAAGTAAAATAAAGAAGAGAAAAAAGAAAAAGAAAAAGTGTGTAGCTCAACAAAGAGTCAATTTAACTAAGAAAGAAGGAATTTTTTAAGTCTTTTGCCAAACAAACTGATACTTTCACTGTTTTGAATTTCCCGACTTAGCGACTCGTGGTACGCTTGCGCGTCCCCACGAGTTAAGAAGCAGCAGTATCAAACTAAATCAACAACTTGCAGTACAGCAATATTGTCTACACAGTCACGTACAACTCCACCTTAAGTACTCTCTTTAAAGGGTTAAGGTTACATTATTAAGAACGTAAGCAGTATTACTTTAATATTTGCAGAGCAGAAATGAATATCACCTCTAAGTTTTTTAAATATTTTGTCAAAACCCGGGATTGATTTCTGTACTGACGTAGTAACAATGTACTGACGAACACACAATGTAAACAGCTTTTTGCTCTGTATTCACTGCAAAATAGATAGACTGGGTGTTTGTAAGAAATGACGTCTTTTGGTAACCAACTTCACTGAATTGAGTGCTTAATACTGGGGAACTGTAAGAAAAGTTAAATGCACACGATCACCCCAGAAAACTGCAGAAATATGGGCTTTCAATGAACAGCAGGGAAATACGGGTAAAAATTAGAGAAGCCTTTTTTAATTAATAAAATATAAAATTCTCTCTTAGCAGAAACAAAGATGGCATCACATCATTGTGGTCCATAGAAAGTTTAGGGCCTTTAATCCACCTACCGGCACTTGCTGGCTTCCCATTACATGGGGCATATCGATGAGCACTTTCATTGTATCCTGAGTGCACAAAAATGAAAAAAAACTGTCATTTCTTTCATGATAGACACATAATATCGCAAACACACAATCTAAACGTTAGTCCAAACCAGAATGGGTCTAAAGTAAAACATCAGAACGGGCAGTCTGTAGCTAAAATTTTTAGAAAAATAATGCTAAATTTACATGTTCACTAAGATTAGTATGAAATTAAATAAAGGTAAATAAGTTAAAACTTAATAATGTTGGCCTGACTTGTTTTCACAGCCATCCATGACTGATCAAAAATATTTTAAGCATAGTTTCCTTGGGCTAGAGTAGCCATTTTAAACAGACATTTGACTACCATTTTCACTAAGGGTCCTTTGGATTTTTAAAGTGTCAAGTAACAGATGAGAGTAAAATGCAGTAGTAAGGACGTAATTGATTGGCCATATTCCAGAAGAAGAACAGATGGATTAAAATCTAGAAATCACTTGTTTTCGGTATTTCAATATCTAGAAATCTGCTTGAATTAAAATACATTGTCTATTCCTATGTATATAGAGTTTAAAAGGTACAAAAATATCTTAAAGATAAAAAGAGATTTGTAACTTAAATGTTTTGCGTATTCTTACTTCAGAAGAGGATCAACTGAACACACGCTAAACTGGAGCCATGTTACATTATTTTGAGGTCAAACTTTCTCATAAAACTTGATGCATGCTCTGAACACAACTTGAGACAGTCACACCGAACCTAGCTTAAAACAGTTTTTTATAGTCTGGCACATTAGTTTGTTAAACAACGGAATTAAAGGCATGGTAGAAAGGTAGATAAATTTTAACTTTCATCAAACCAGCAAACTGCCCCAGTCATCATTCTTTAAATGACTGAAATGAACCGTTCAACAAAAGATTGTTTTTTCTGTAGTAAGGGTACCAATAAAGACTGGTGAGTGATGAAAGGCATCAGCTACTTTGCTCAGAAAATTCAGCAACTTTTTTACCCTAAATAGAGAAGAGAAGTGATGACAGCACAAAAACTAAATTTGAGAGATTATGGGGTTGATTAGCATATACAGAAAGAATAAACAAGACGAAAAATGCCCCCTTGCTTAAAATCAGTCTGTTAGTGCAAATTGGTGGAAAGATATAAGCACTATTACGCTCCAATGACTCCATATCGATCCAATTGCAAATCCTTCTAAAAAGAGGCCTGGATTGTAAACATTACAATAATTATTATAAGATATTATTTGAACAGTTGTTTAAAAAACTGAAATTTAGGCAAGAAGCTTCTGAGCCATTTAAAGCTTTTGGTTCTCTAAAAATATACGTTAACGTTGTGCACAAGGAATGCATGTTTTTATTCAAGTTGATAAGCACACTATAACAGCAACGACCTTTTCAGTAAGTATTTAAAACAATCACTAAATGCATTTTATCGTTTTCCATACCAGGACAATTCTGCATCAATACACAAAATTTCAGGTTGTCCATGAGTGGATATGATTGACAGACAATTGAACACATTTGTAATGAAACCTAAAAAAGACAAAATATATATATATATATTACATCTGGGCTCGAAAAAAAACTTGAACTCCAACTTAATAGTTGACACGTATGAATAACAACCAGGCCCCAGTTGTTCAAAAGGTCGATAACACTATCCACTAGGTAAATCTCTATTCACCTAATAGCGCAATATCGGTTTTGCTAATACTTATCTGCTTGATAGTAATTTATCCGGTGGATAGCACTATCCAATGTTTGAACAACCCAGGCCTGGAGATTAGGATTGCGGGCCATGTTCATAGCTAAAAAAATTTGGTTATCTATCCATCCAAAAAAATTGGTAGTCACATGACCGTCCGTCTGCCAAACTGCCGGTCTGTCCACCCGACTGCCTGTCCGTCTGCACCACAGGAGCTTTTGCAAAGTTTGCAAAGTGCGGGAATTCATGGAAGCACGAGTGTATACAGTATTTAATGTATCCAAGGTACAATGTAATGTAGGTTAGAGGTACAATAACATTATGGCGGTCACATAAAAGGGCCATGCAACTATTCTAGAGATGAGACTTAAACTGTTGGCAAGATAAACATTAATGTAAGTTAAGTTTGAAACGAAATTAAAATGGCTTGCATGGCTGTTGAAAACTTATTTAGTTGCCCGTTGACAAATACTCTTTAAGTTGTGGTCACTTGATCTCAATTTCACATTGGCGACTAGCTGGTCCCAATTTCTGCACCTGGCAGCTCCTTACAACACCTCAACAGCCCGAAGCCATCCATCCATTTTACCACAGAGACTAAGAATGGCAAGATTGCCTTTCTGACATGCCAGTTTCTAGTAAACCAGGCTACTGTCTTTACCACCATCTACAGGAAACCAACACATACCTGCCAATATGAAGTGTGTAAATCACACTACCCTCAATCAGTAAAATGTGGTATCTTAAAAATATGAATGTTTATGAGTCTCATAAGGAAAGAATAGTAAACAAGAACGCGCTTACAGCGGCGGCCGGTCTCGCCTGCTTGGAGATTAGACCGAGAAACGAGGAAGCGATTAATTCTACGAGAAACATGATTTACTCGCTACAGGTTTTTTACTTCCTACTTTATCGACGTCGATACTTTTTATTTCTTTCTCAATTGATTTAGTACGCGTGTTAGCGACGACCAGAAATACCTCTGCGGTAGCGGGCTATACGCGTGTATAAATAAACGAAAATTCAAGGGCCTCGATTCCAGAGAAATTACATCATTGCCATATATCGAAAAAGTGATTTACATGGCACGTCATTTCAATCATCGCCGAAAATAAATCGCATGCTCATCACAAGACTCATTTGCATACAGTGACAACACCCGACCATCGCAATTTTGCTAATTAAGATTCTTATTTTTTTTCCGACCACTCAGTAGTGTTCACTTGCTCCAAAGTAATCAACGCTTTCAAGCGATAGAATTCGTGGACCGACACGTTTCGAAAAGCTCTAAATTTAATCTTTCCTAAGCTTTCTTCGCAAAACATGCGTGGCTTCGATCACGCAACAATTCTTTGTCCCAGTTTCCACGGTCTCCGCAAGGAACGCCTGACACAATGACCTGCCTTTTGTGTCCTAAATTACGACCAAAAATTCCAGTGGGTACTTCCAGAAAAATTGGGAGGGGGTGTGCGGCACCCCTCCTGAAAACCTTACCCTATTTCAGACCAAAATCTGTGATTTTCCCTACTCTATTTCAGACCTGATCAAAAAATTGATACCCTATCTCAGACCTGAAGCCCTGGAGCCCGGCGCTTGACCGGAGCGCGTGAAAAGCTGTAACGGCACGTACACGGTAGTTGGCGTAAACATTAAAAGGGAAATTGTCTTACCGGCAAATGATGAAGAAGTAGCTTATTCTTCTAAGAAACATACCCAATTCAAGACTAGAGTGCACAAACCATAGTCTATTTCAGACCAAAATGGTCGAAATTGATACCCTATTTCAGACCAAAACGGCTAAAAAACATACCCTTTGGCGCCGCACATACCTAGATAGCCTATATAAGGGACTACCCCATAAGGGCAAAAAACGCGTTGCAGATTATGAGTCTCGCTCCTTACGCAAGTGAGACTAATTAATAGTAAATACCTCTAATGGAGAAGAATGATCTGTCATCAGAGCTTACATGTGTATCTCTCTTCTTTTGGGCAGAAGCCCATAAAGAAAAGAACAGACCCTAAGAGAGAATGACTGTAAAAAAGTAATATTTTGGTTGAACAAGAGCAGGGGCACCCAACATCAACTTTTTGAAAATATCAGTTCGGAAGACGATTTGAGGTCCAGAATTTTCGGAACATTTGTTGTAAAATTTCTTGCTTGCCTGTCTCTCCTAGGATATTCGAACATGGTATAATTGCCCATTTTTAACGGATTTTTACCCTAAAAGGGTCACATAGAGTTTTTGGAAGCCCTTTTTCTGGCTGAAATTTTTGAAAAGGTAAGTTTTGATCCCTATAATTTTCATTATAATTTTCCAAATACGTTCAACAATGCTATGTTAAAGTGGGTTTGAACTAAATTTTCGTTAGGTGCCCCTGAAAGAGTTATTGGGTAGGCCACTTACTGTTGTTGTGACTACATTTTCTTTACGTTCCAGTTTAGTCACTTCAATCTTTACGGTGACAGGCTGATGTTTGTACAGTGTCTTATCATCCCCCTGGGTGAGATTAAGACTCTTGTTAATACCATATGTGGGGTATTTGAAGAAAACATGATAAGCAACTGGATGCTGACAGTGATGCAGATCGACTTCTAGAAAACCTCCATCTGACCAAGAACATATTACCCCTATTGGAAAGACAAAAACAGCAACAATGTCAGTTAACTTTATAGAGTGCCTGATCTTGCAAAGCAATGGTAAAGTTTGAAGGTTTGACTGCTTAATTTAGTAACTACACATGCGGATTCGTACAAAGTGACATAATAGTATTTCCTAATAATAATCAATTGTATTGGTTGGCAACTACAATAACTATTGTACAGCATAATATCATGATGAGCTTTATAGGGAAGTCTAGTAAAATACTTGACACCTGCCCTGACTGTTTTCTCATGATGTTGTGCATATCTACTTTTCAGTTTTCAAGCTAATGTATCTTGTTTACCTAAAAAAAATTTATTTGGTATTTAGACACGAGTTTTCACATGTGTAATGTAAGTTGATACAGAGTTCGAAAGATGCTCACCAAATGTTTGCCAGGCTGGCAAAGGAGGAAACGAAAAAAGTTTGTGACAGACTGCACTGCACCAAAACTGGGTGCGTTATTTCTAACGGTATATTGTATTCTTTTTCAAGGCAATCTCAGGTATTCAGTATCGAAGATTTTACAACTTTTAGGTATATTCTTGGTATTAGACTATATCTTAGGAGGAACAACTCAGGTGCATTTGTATCCAACTTTTCTCCTGCCAGCTGGGCCTGACTTTTGTATGTGATGTGAACCAGTTGATGAAGTTGAAGCAGAAATTGAAAATACTATGAGCTCAAGGTGACCAAAGACTGGAAAAGGCTAAGACCTGGTCTGTAACTATATAACTGTATGTAATTAAGCAACTTTTCACAAGAACATTACAGAAATGCACCCACTGAAAAAATTAAGCATGGGAAGATGCAAATTAGTGAAAATGAATATGTCCATTCTGTGTATGTCCATTTCCTGGGTGATGTTCTTGCTCACATACCCACAACATATTTGGCTATCCATTCCCTACTTTTCACATGCAGGCTACGTTTTTCAATGGACGTGTTCCTGCCATGATTTCTGTGAAATTTTGGACAGTGAAGGTACATGAACATGTATAACCTTTAACTTCAAGTACCTTAAAAAGCCAGACCATGAGCACTGTCTTGTAACCTCCTTTTAAAACATGTACAGCACATAAGGAGTATTATTGTTCAACTTCACTCAGTTAAGTAGAGTAAATATAACACTAAAAATAAGTACAAATATCTCATGGTATTTGTACTCCAGAAGTGCGGTTTGACTGGTTTTAGTCTCCGAACATTGCACATGCAGAAAATGCATCGTTTTCCGAAAAAAAAAAGAAGGAATAGGAGCCAAATTGTAAGCTTAAACAAGAACACTCTTGGTAGCGTCGAGTCTGGCTTGCTTGGAGACAAATTTTATTGTTATCTAGTGGTGCTGTTATGCTACTTTTTTGTTTGGAATACAAAACGAGTGTTATATGTCATGATGTAGATTACTCAAAACTTGAAATTTGCAACAGACAGGGCGCACATCTTAGCTTCACACTGGTGTTATGCATTTGAAAACCCTCTGCATATTATTGATATCGCTCCAGTGGAGAGAACTCTTACAGGGATTTACACTCAAAACTGATTGAACGATGATTTTTATCAGTATAAATATATATAGCTTCTATGTAGCAGACAAGATATGGCTCAGTACAGTTTTTGTTCAGCACAAGAAAAATGTGTAAGTTTAGCAGAACCTTATACAACAGACAGTTAATTCAGTTCGCTCGTATTACAGTTGAATTTGTTGTCCATTTTGTAAGATATCAAAATTGCATGAAAGTAATTATATTTTCCATGCTGCTTAGTATATACTTTTAAGGTGATTCGCTGGTTTTGCACTGCGCATCTCTTACTGCCCATGACAAGATGGCCGCCGTGAAAAAGAGCATCCAAAGTAACATTATTAAAATGAAGTTGACTGAAGAGAAATGCCATAAGAATTTTAGGTTGTGGTTGATTCTTGCTGAGATAATACTCAATGTGTTGGGAATGTGCATAACATAAGCAGTACGCGTGTTACTGAGTTCGACTTTCTTACGGAGAACCTCGATAGTGGACGTCAAACGTGTGTTATCTCACTTTAATTTTCATTTAAGCGCCATCTTTATCACATTGCGTCCTAACTGTGATATCTTGATGCAAATTCTGAAAAAAAGGATTATTTAATGCCTTCTTCCCCCTTCCACATACATACCGTTTTGAAACTCGCCCAGTCCTTTCTCAATAATCGGAGAAAATGCATGTGGAAATGTGGTGCGCACTTTCTGCAGCTCTGCCGCAAAAACGAGTAAGGTGACCCCCATTTTTTATTTCATGATTTTAATAAGAAGAGTGCTTCCTTTCAATAAGAAAAAAATTCGCATAAATCTATGTTCCATTTTTTGGCAATTTTACTAAATTGTACGGATTGAGCTACAACGAGTCGAAAAGCTCGTGTCCAAATGAAGTCTACTTTGGAGTGTAAAGTAAAAGAAAGGGCATAAAAAGGCATTTTTCTGGTACGTTAGTGGATAAAAAATACATTTAAATCAAATTCTGTCCGATACCACTTGCATCATGGAGAAAATCTCTCCTTTTTGCCTAGTTTTGGGCTGCGCGCGTTTTTTGCTAAAGGGTCCTAAATAGCCGTATTTGTCAGCATTGTGACGTCAAAACGAGTACGGTCACCCACACTTTTCATCACTTTTTTGTCATCTTCTTGACTTGTTGCATCAGTGTACCAAGTTTCATCTACAATCTATGTTAAATTCTGTTACTAAGGAATCACCTTAATATCTTTGTACAGTTGATTTTTACACGATCTCAGAGTACAATGTTTAGAGCTGTACGCAGCATGAATTTTATCACAGTATCACTGAGATTAAAAGCGTTTCATTTTCCAGGAAAATTTAACTTTCTCGTCAAAACAATCACTGACTTTAGTCAAACTTGGAGTAGTTTACTTAAATTTAGAGCTCAGTACAGCGTGCGGGGTTATATGTTTTGTGAAATTTATCTACAGTCTGCGGCTCACATCACCAAGATCCACGATTTATTTATTTATTTTATTTTCAAGTTTTTTTAACCGATTCTCAATCCCCGATATTCACTCCTGGTTTTCCAGTAAACCTCGAAGTTTTGCTCATTAAGATTGTTCTTTTTTTGGGACCACTGAAGTAATCAATTGTTCTAAAGTAATCAACATTTTCAAGCGATGGCATTTGTGTACCGACCCGCTCAATATGGGATTTCTATTCTATGGACATAAAAAAAAACATGCTGCAAGTAGGAGAGAGTGCATGATAGTCAAGTACAAAGCTACCCGTATAAACACATCGATGACACATACGTAACGTCAGACGCATATTTGAAGTTCAAAGTCTCACAGCTTCCAAGCCTCTCAAGTATTTATAAAGTGCAATGCAACTTAACATCTTAACAATTGCGAAAATCTATCAATTGAACACATACAACACATAAGTGAATCTATCTAACCGTAGAGTTCCAGTAATTATGACACTATTCTGAGAAACATAATACCTCAATACACCACAATAATATTTTCTCATCCTACTCGGGGTATTTACTTTTTAATACGTGTGCATAATGACACGAAAATCAAGGGCCTCGATTCAGGGAAAATTACATCATTGCCAAACAGTGTAAAGGAGGGTCATTTCAGTCATCGCCGAAAATAAACTGCATGCTCATCACAAGACTCATTTGCATATGATGAAAAGTCGTCACAATTTTTATACTCAGTTTCCACAGTCTCCGCTAGGAATGCCTGGGAACATGCCCCCTTTTCACGACAGATAGACAGAAAAAAAAAAAGCTTGCATTTTTAGAGTCATGCTCTGCAAAAGCAAGCTCGACTAATAAAACTGAATTTCTGGAGTAAAATTTGCTTGAACAACAATGAAAGAACATACAAACTGTCTTTATAAGCTCAAGATGCAACAGAGAAGAAATAAAACAGACCTGAAATTATGTGATAGAGATGGTGATGGCGAAAATCCGTAAAACAAACAACATCCATTAAACACAATCCCGCCAAGGAAATGAACATGCATGCAGTGCACACCTCTAGTTCTTTTAAAATGTGGGGAAACCTGACATGATAGACTTAAGGTGACTCGACCCAGTTTTTTTGGGGGGGTACCATCCTACTTTGAAGCTCTCTGGTATCCCCACCTTTACTTTTATCGTAAGTCTAACCCATAGAATGGATAACATATAGATCAATCTACAATATAACATAAAATTTTTGGCGATCGGAGTAAATGTCACGTGGTTATAATGCCACGCCCCTTTGAGGTCTGAGTCGAAAATCTGCTGCTGCCGGCATTTTTTTGTGAAAATCTCTCGGCTACACATAGTGCGCATTAGTGCCTT
>CALNXI010002376.1:27500-32813 GCA_942486025.1 Porites evermanni | reverse complement strand
CCCCCCCCCCCCCCACGGGGTTTACATTGATAGGTGCATAACACGAACACAGGAACACAAAGGAACATTGACTTCCTTACTAAAGAAAGAGAATTCGGAGAAAGTCGATCATCCACGACTTTTTTTTCTCTCTTTGGTTCTGGTTTGTTTAAATAATTAATATACGTTTTAAAATGTGTCAGTTAATGCTGTAATGGCTCAAACTTTTCTACCAGGCGTGACAAATCGGAACACAGGCATGAGTAGGCGTGAGATCCAAGTTTTCGATCCGCAGGTTTGGCATGACACTTGGCAGGTATACAAGCTTGTGACATTTTTAGGCAAGGTTGGTGTTTTGACTGGCAGTTTCCTTCAAGAAAATTGCAAGTTCATATTTTAGCATGTGCAGAAATATTCCAAAACGATTTTGCTAAACACTGGAGACTTTTTTGTTTTTTTAATGTAAAAAAATGCATCAGGAAACGATTATTTTGCAGGTCATTAGCTTATGGAAAACTAACAGATATGGTACTTTGAAGGTTGCAATTAATTTTTTTGCTATTTCACTGTCTCAGATAATATAGTATTTCTTCAAAATAGGATATGTCAGTTCTGATAAAATCAGCCTGAAAGGAGCTTGCAGACCCTCATCCAGATATGGTGGGGCAATGAGGAATTTTTGAATGGCTCTGGTCATCGTTACAGGGCTTTATACTTGACTAGCTATCTCCTCAATGTTCAATAATATCCAAAATCCACTGTAATAACTTACTTGCACCTTACATGGAAGAAAAATTTCACATCATATTGAAGAATGCCCTGACCAATGAAAACCGTCAGAAAACATTGAAATGCTTTCCTCTCTTTGACATAGCTTAATATTGCTAGCTAAGGCACAGGTGGCCCAGACGTTGTGTGTTACCATAACATGGACTTAATTAACCTGAGATCAGGCGATTTTTTTTTTTTTGGCCAAAAAAAAAAAATTGCGTGATCGCAGGTTAGGACTTAATGGGATGAGTCATCGAATCTCCCATGAACTCAAATAGTCCAGAAGTCAAAATACAACAAAACAAAGTTGACATACCTTTAACTGAACGCCTCCTTGTCTTTCCTGGCCAGTTAAAGTAGCATTTTATCGAGTTTTGCAATTGTAGGTACTATCCACTAAAGAAGAATTAAAGGCTGGCTACAAAAAAGAAAAAACAGACCATCTCCACGTGCCTCCAGTTGCAGTTGCGATGGGTTTGGGGAGCCAATGAGCAAGAAGCCAGAGGTACACTTTACCTTTAAATTAGTCAATAGCAATTTGGAGCGGATTCGTCGCTTATTCAAAAAATTTATAGCGCTTCGCATGGAGGCACGTGGAGATGGTCCCTTTTTTTTGGAGCCAACCTTTACTTCTTCTTTAATAGATAGTACCTACGATTGAAAAACTCAACAAGATGCCACTTTAACCAGCCAGGAAAGACAAGGAGGTGTTCAGTTAAAGACCTGTTAGCTTTGTTTTGTTATATTTTTGTTTCTGGGCTATTTTAGTTCACGGGAGATATTCGAAGACTCACCCCTTTTTGTCCATGTTATTGACACACACTACGTCTGGGCTGCCTGTGGCCAAGGCAGTGTTTATTTGTAATATTCTGATACAAGTTGAATATTAAACTTGTAAGTTGCTTTTTCCTAGTTGTTTGACGTATACGTAACTGCAGTGAATATGATGTGCTCGCATCTAAAAGCATTCTTTACGTTCCCAGAAGACCACTATAGCTATTTAGACAGGTGATAGTTGGGATGATTTCTTGTCATTATCAAATAACAATAATCTAAGAAGAGCAAAAAAGAATCCCACAGAGATCTGAGGTCAACGAAATTAGTGATACAAGTCGATAAAGAGTCGGTGAAGAACAGCCAACAGCATCTTAAGTCCGCCGGCTTAGCTAGAAATTTTAAGTGAATTGTGCACTTATAGATACAAGCATGAAATTTGGCACTCTGATAGTAGTCAGCATTACAAGCAATTTCAGATATAGTGCCAGGCCGGAATTACGTCGGTTTCCATGGAAACCGCAATTTATCAAAATTCATAACAAAAATTAATGAATTTAATTTATTAAATTATTTGTCCTAGTTTATCAAGACATAGTATCAATTCACTCCGTCAACCAACCTGTTTACCACGTACATCTTGTTTATAACACGCTAATGCACCTTAACTATGCGATGCCATGGCAACGGTAAGCAAAGGAAAACTGAACATATAACGACTCAATAAAATTAATGTGCCTTTAGTTGGTTTGATTATTATACGCAATACAACTAATATCTTTGCACATAGCTTCATTACCTAACTGATTTCACATTTTCGTTACAGAATAAACTGACGGTGATTCATCCCTAGTTTTGCCACTGTGCATCCCTCACTGCGCATAACAAGATGGCCACCGTGAAAAAGAGCTTTTGCGGAAACATGATTAAAATGATGTTGATCAAAGACACACGTTATTAGATTTTTCCAGAGCAGTTTTTTTTCTGGCTAAGATGATTCTCAAAGTGTTAGAAATGTGCCTTACGTAGGCAATAAGCGTGTTGCTGAGTTAAACATCAGCTATTTCGATCCCCACCGAGGCCTTCGATAGTGGATGTTGTGCTGAACCACGTTTAAGCTTCAACTTTATCACATCATGTCCTAACTGCTTTACCTGCATCTAAATTCCATAAAATCGAATTTTTCAAGCTTTCTTCCACCTTCCACGTACATGCCACTTTGAAACTCATCCCAACTGCAAGAAATACAAGTGGTGCGCACTATCTGCAGCAGCTCTGCCGCAAAAATAAGCACGGTGACCCTTATTTTTCTTCATTATTTTAATAATAACAGTGCTTCCTTTCAATAGCAATTCTATGACCAGCGGAGAAGGAAGCTGTATCATACACTGTTAGGGCATGGAAGACAAGGACAAACGTCGAGTTAGATGGACCAAAGGCGGCTTTGGAAAGAGTGTGGGTAGGATATTTCCTGTCCCATAGGACACTCAAAATTCCTTCAAGTATAAATAAGCCTGTTTCAGGCTCCAAGACAGTGGGAAAATGGAGCAAAGAAAGGGCGAAATTTTGAATCATGGTTGACTAGTGAACATTTTCTACTGCATCAGCTACATGGACTATCATTTGCTTTTTTCCTGTGCAAACAGACGCCTTTTTGGCCGCTATGTTTGATCCTGTGGATTAGTTACAGGAATTTTTCTTAACGTCATGCGATGCGGTTTCGTCCTCTCGAACGTATCGCGATGAAATCTTTGCCACATAGCAAATGACTTGATAATATGGAACACTTGTGACCAGTCAATTGCTTGAGGCAGCGACCTGTTTCCTTCGTCTTCAAATTAACCTTTTTCTTACTTCATTTTCTTAAACCGACAGTTTTCTCTTTTATATAACTAGAATGTTTTTTTTTTTTGTAGCTAAACCTAGTCGCATGCATATTTAGAATGAGATAGCACAAACTCTTACCCTTGGAACAAGCTCAACCAAGACAAAAGAGAGAAAAAACATGTGCAGATAAATTTCAAAATGTGGCCTGCCTTTACATACAGGGTATATGAAGAGAAGAAAATAACAATCACAATTTGCATCACGGTTCCAGTCCAACCGAGAGGAGACTAATGCAAATGGCGGAACAAAATGGCGGCAAATTTCGAAGACTTAAAAAAGATAATAAATATTCGGTTTTTGTCGGAATCGAAAAATTCCTTTTGGGGAAAGTCATTGCTTGATGTGTAGATTTGGAAGAGAAAATAAAAAAAAATTCATTATGGGCACTTAATTTACATCTAAAAAAAGAGCACGATAAATAACTTCACGGGTCTAAAAATTTCATTCTCTGCTAACTAGCTGAAATTAGAAAATTAAGCTTGGCACTATATCAGGAAATGACAAGCCTGGGAATGTAGATATTCCTACAAAGTTTGCCGCTTGTACCAAAAATCGCATGATTTTCTAGCTAAGCCACCAGACTATCTTGGAAATGAGGCCAATGTAATTTTGTATGGTAAATATTTATCAAACTTATTCCCAGGCTACTCTCTCACTTTCTTAGAAGCCTGGAAACTAGGTAATATCAATTTCTGATGATGTCACCTATATTACAATGTAGGATAATTTCAGTGTCATATAAGCCTTTGCGTCTTGAATACATGCATATTTTTGTTTTTGTAATTTTTGGCTATTATAGTCGGAAATGCTTAATTTTTTCGTATAAGGAGTCGCCATGAGAATACCTTCGTCACATTTGCGTTATATGTTTGTCAAATGCGAGGAACATCACACAAGTCAACGGTTGGGGGTTCGTTTAGCAGACTCATGGACTTGACTGTTGCAAGTTTTTGCCGAAAAAATCGATGATGATTTTCGGCCAAAAATATAAAGTAGAAATTGTCAGTTGCAGCGGTTTGTTTGCTTTGAATTCATAATTATAAAATCAACCATTTAGTGCTATTGATAAATGTCCAAAAGGTTGTAACTAAAGTAAGACAAAAAGCAAATAGTTAAAACATGTATAGTATTTTTCACGTATATATGGGGTGTTAGGCTTTTAAGGGTTAATTTACAATCTAAAGTCGAGCTAGTCTGCAGTCTGCAAATGTCATACACCGGTTTGTTGGCCCTGAGTAGGCAAGTGAAATTAGCCTCAGTGGTCCTTTGAGTCTCTCTGAAAGTGTCAGCTTGATAAATGATAATTTCCAAACAAAAATTATTTTGAAAATGAGGACTGCAAGATGAGTGACACAATAATAGTTGAAAGCATGAATCAATAAATCAATGTAAGTGCATGTACGCGTTTGCTTGCTTGTGTTACTCTTCAGTCACCATATTGGTGAAATCCAGCAGTTAGTCTGCACAGCATTTACACGCTTTGTTATGTTTTTAACGACTAATTCTATGCTGATTCTAATTGTGTAATTTGCAAAAGGCATAGTCCAGCAGATGTGGAAATGTGCATGTGCTAGTGTTAAAATATGAGACAAGGTGCAAGTGTTAAATAAAATTAATAAATACATAAATAAATAATAATAATAACTACTAGTTTTTTAAAATGCTTTAAAACTTTGACAATTTTATACGTGGAAGACTGTCAGACCACAACCAGAAAACATTTGTCAAACAATATCTTCCCATATCATGTCTTAGGTAATGACATCATCAGTCATGTGACTATTTCCAAATTAGGTTCTATTGTTGCTGTGACAAGATTTCATTAACGAGTTAAAAACAAATAGCATCTTTGAGGTTTTAGTTGTGTGGGGCATTTAAAGAAAACCAGTTGACGTCCAGCAT
>CALNXI010002376.1:0-20000 GCA_942486025.1 Porites evermanni | reverse complement strand
GTAAACATGGTCACGTTTCAACACAATTTCCCCATCCTTCTTTGCTGGTCTTAATGGCTTCCTCAATAGTCAAATCTCGGTGTGTATAGGGGCACTTAGCCTCTAGAACACTATCTTCTCCAACCAATCCATCAGGAGAGGCACCGAGGACTCCGGAATGGTGTAACCACACACCTGTTTCCACCACATCCAGGCCAGTCTTCAGCCTGAATGCGTTAATTGCTTCAGATTCATTGCAAACCCCTACTGGACAGCTTTCACCCTTGATAGATCATATTCACCGAGAAGGCGTTTGATTAAGGACGGGGTAACACGCTTGGCATTTAAAACTGAACCAAAGTTACTTGCTGTCAGTCGACCCCTCCTGATCATTTGCCAAGAAGGATTGTCCCTTTGTCCAGCAGTAAGGCGGCTTACATCTTCAATAGTTTTCCATTCAACACTGACTTTATTCAGAAAATACTGACGTTGTTCTTGGAGGCCTTGCAACAGTAGAAATTCCTCTTGGAAAATAACATCTTCTACTGTAGCAACTGGCAAGGACTTAGACTGAGTCTGTGGTTCAGGGCTCATGAGCCAATAAAGTCCAGTAAATTTACCATAGTTTTTCAGCCTTTGGAAAAGTTCACTACGTTCTTCACGAGTTGGGTCTCTTAAAAGAGCACGGTATGCAGGTTTTGCAGGAGGAAACATTTCTTGCACTGACGGCAGCAAAGAGTTTGTGGCTTTTCGCTTTTTCCACTGGCATTCAATGTCTGTTCTACTGAGGTTGTATAGGCCATGTATAAACAAAGCGGCAGCATGACTACACCTAAACATCCCTCGTGCACACTCACAATCCATTGATTTAATGTCTTCTCTTCGTCTAAATAAATCTAAAATCGGGGAGAAAACTGGTATTACTTGGGGAACTGTAAGGCGTTTGTAAGTTTTCATATATTAAAGCTTAATTCATGATTGGAAACAAAGCAAAATTACCTTTTAACATAAAAACAGAGCGAGGTACGGTCGGTTGCGTTTAGGCCTCCAAATCGTGGATTTAAGCTTTCTTTTAAATATTTGTATTAGATATAATAACGATCAACATGACTGAGTCAAGCCACAAAATGCATAAAAGCCATTCGGTTGATAGAATCGACAAGAATCAACATGGTTGAAAGTATCGATCACTTACCGTCACTTTATACACTTTTTTCTTCATGCTAGGGTGAACTTCTCCACAAATGACACCATCACGGAAGGAAAAACTTTCTATGTGATTAGATTGATGATGATTTTCACCTCAGAAAAAAAGGAAGCCAGCGATGAGATCGAAAGTGCCGCCATGACTTACTCCATCCGTTTTGTTTAGACCCAAATTTTTCCGTTGCCACGCAACGTGACGTCATGGCTTTAGTACTCTATTGTGTTCCCTTTTAGCAAGTAATATTTAACTGGGGGCAAGTGAAACTGAAGTTTACTTGCCCACAGGGCAAGTGGATTTCAATTTTTTCCAGCCATGTAAGTGGCTTGCAAAAGAACATCTGAAAGTTTCACTGTAAAATTTGTTATATAAACACCTGTACAGTGTTGGTTTGGATTACACTTGGCATCTTTGGAGAGGGCAACCTTGATTGCTGTTTTCATATGCCCAGCAGCCATAGTCATGCTTTCACATTCAGGATTTTTAGGTGGACTCTGTGCTTCTATGAAACTAGCAACAGCTGTAAGAGAAAACAAATTGTGAATAATACAAGTGAGTTAAAGACATTCTTATCAAGTCAAGTCAACTTTATTTAGGCTGGGTAGCCCTATCAGCCATTGCCTGGTATCAAAAGGGACCATGCATAAATTATGACTACATGATAAAAATTAAAAAATTAAAAATTACTTTAAAATTTTGTGCAAGGATTTTAAAAAGTGACTTAAAGGGAAATTGTGACTTGCCCACTCAAGTACAATGATGACATTGACTATGTGACTGAATACATGTACTTCACATTAAACCCCTTCTGTAGTACTTTAGTGCTCCTTTGTTTTATACAAAGCCAAAAAAAATGATCTGATCATTCTAGAATTTCTTAAAATTTTGAATACTTTAGTTAATGAAAGGGACAGAAAGACGACAAACTCAGGAGTTGGCCCACAGGGCCTCCACAGTTTCAAAGCTTTTCTAATCAGTGCCGCAGTAGCTTATGAGTTAACACAGGGTTTTGTTTACAATGCCCAGGGTCTGCTTGATGCAGGTTTCACCAAGGTATTGTTGTTTTCCAGGATGAGAAGAATAATGCCCAAATTCAGATTAAACTACCATACTTATTACTTATTCAGAATAATTATTTCAAGCTCAAATCCCCTAGGGAATTCTTCTTTGTAACCAGCTACCATTGACCGAATTTGGAAGACATTTGCGATATTCGATAAAATAACATCATTGGTGCAGGATAACGTAAGAAAAAGGAACAGCAACTGAGAAGCCCTGGGGATGGGTTTGGGTTTGCATTAGCTGAGCAGCTGTGGTAGAGCTAGAGAAAACAGAGAGTATTTCACACAGTTTGCATAGAAGAAATAGCCACCCTACTTGCTTAAAAACATAGCAAGAATAGTAACAAACACACCTCAATGGATGACCACTGATCACTTTGATCGAGCAAAGATTGTTTTCCTTTGTTTTTAAATGATGAATCATTTTGAATGAACAATAAAACAAGTCAACTTTGGTATGATCTAAAATATGCATTCTGTGGAGGGTTATCTGCTGTGACAACACCTCCCTCAATCTGCAAAATTCTTCAGATCATAGCCTCATTCAATAACTGCTATTAACTATTAACTGCCTGGTGTTGAGTTTTTGTCCAACTGGCACTATGACAGGACAATAATATTATTTTATACAATTTCCTTTGTTAAAGCCTCTTGTATAGATTGCTACAATATTTACAATAATATAAAAACAATAACACATCACATTCTGGATCTCCTTACCTGGAACATTACAAGGTGAATTATATTAATTGTTATCAGGTTACCAACATTTTTGTCAATTATATCAAAACAAACCAGAAATAAAATAATATACTGTTCTGTAAAAATGCAAGACACTAATTGTGATATATCATGATTGAAACCAAAAGCCAAATTCCTTAAAATGTCTTTCAAGCTCACCAAGCTCACAGGATTTGTGCATTTTACTTAAGTTTTGTAAGCATAATAAAATAGATCTTTGTCACACCTAAAGATTTTCTAACATGAATACTTGTAGCTGCACAAAAATAGTTAAGGGAATTACTGAAAGTGAGGCTTATCCTCGGTGTAAAAACCTGTGAGACTCACGAGTGACATAAAACAATGAATACAAGGAAGCCACAGGGAAGTCAACACAATAGAGCCAAGGAACGTACATGTAATAGCTAGAAAACAAAGAAAAACTTCACAGGTTTTTACACCGCGGTAAACCCAAAAGTGATGCATGTACACTGTACATGTAAACAAGGTAGAGAAATGATATGCCAATCTAATTTTATCAACAAGATTATAGTTCACTGTCAAATGAAACAGTTAAATTGACTTAAAAAAATCTGTACCACATTACAGAAACGCGCCCATTGAAAAACGTCGCCCGTGAAAAGTGGGGTACCCATTAGGCTTTGCGAGCAAAAACGAAGTTTCAAAGACTACCATCGTTTTCGGTCTCTTATGAACTTCATAGCGGTTAACTATTCCCACACTTTCAAGAGACAATGCAGAAACAATAGAAGTAGGTTGCCATTGTTTTAAGTGTTGGAATGTCTTTGTCAGTGCTTCAAGTTTATGCAAAGAGAAGCATTTTTCTTCCTCGTGCACTAACATAAAACCCTCGCGAATTCAGTAGTCTCGTGCGAATCGTTTTGATGGCAAAACAGTTAAAGCTAATCAGAAACCAAAGTATTCTTCACTTAAAAACTCATCTTCACGAAAATCACTCGATAAGATTGAATAAAATTGTTTGCAGCGTTTATAAATATTATTATCAGAAGCGGTATTGTAGTTGTTTTCAAGAGACGGATTAGATCGCTGTTTAGGTTTGGCCGTTAAATATGTAGTTATAGCGTTCTTAAAGAAAGTATCGCTGTTAATTTTGCCTTATACTTTGCTAAAATCAATATCTTAAATGAAGAATGTAAGTGAGAGTGCTTTTTCGTCGAATTTGCCCGTAAATTTTAAGGTTTATAATATTATCCAAAACCCATGACAAAATGAAAACAAACTATTAACGCATCGGTTGCGCTCATATTTCATCCATCGATTCGAACACCAAGAAGTTTGTAAAAGGTAAAAATTCATTTTAAGTCAGTGCATTGAATTATTTATGGCAAAATCAACAACAGTCATCGAGGATTTTTTCAATTTTGAAGCGTTTTTAACAGCAAAAAGTCACATGCTAATTCGGAGTAAATTTAGACAGTTTTTAAACAGACTGAGCTATTGTTAGTCGCATAAAGTTCTATTCTTCATCGAAGAATAGGCAAATGTTGCGGATGTCTGAGCAGGAACAATAACCAGGAAAGGGATATACCCAGGGGATTTCTTGATTGACACTAAATTAACGTCATTTTTCACTTATTTGCATTTTCACGATCGACGTTTTTGAATGGGCGTGTTTCTGTAATGAGTAGTTGAATTATACCTGTCATGAAAAAAACACAAAAATTTAGACAGAAACCCTGTGTTTAAAGTCTAGGTACGGCACTGTTCAACGGAAACCTAGACATTGTGGCAAATTCTGGGAAAAGAAAAAGTGGGATTGTGATTAAAAAATGTAGATTAGACGAGAAGAAAGAAGAAGCTTTGTAGTTTTGTCCTGATATGTTTAACCATGGCATACTGGAAACAATCTACACACTGCTCAAAATGAAGTCAACTAAAGCTGCTGGACTCAATGGAATTCTTGCTTGGTCATTGAAGGATGTAGCAAATGAACTATCTAGACCCATCGCCTACTTCATAAATTCATCAATTTCTACCTGTATGATGCCATCTGAATTGAAAAGTGCGAAGGTAATCTGGAGATAAGAGCGACCCAAATAATTATCGCCCAATTTCAATTCTTCCATTTATTTTAAAAGTAATGGCATGTGCAATTCAATGACAGCTTGTGGCATTTCTTACAAAAAACAATTCCTTATTAGTACATCAATCAGGATTCTGGAAGAAACATTCCACTGAAACTGCCACTGTACATTTTGTTGATCACATCGTAGAACAAATGGATAAACATTTGATTACCGGGTTAATTTTCACAGATCTAAAAAGAGCATTTGATCTCGTTAACCACCACTGTCTGCTACATAAACTAGAATGTTATGGAATTAAAGGATAAAGTCTGAAATGGTTTGAAGACTACCTTACTATACGAACCCAAAAGATCAAATAATTATAACCAAGATGTGTCATCCACTCTAGCTATTGGGTATGGGGTCCCCTAAGGATCCATACTGGGCTCGCTACTGTTTGTTATATGCATCAATGATCTCCCGCAAATTTTGCTGAAGTCGTCAATAGGCATGCATGCCAAAGATACGATTATCTACTTCTCTGACTCCAGTGCAGAAATCATCAAGCAGGTTCTAGAAAACGATCTAAACCATGTTGAACAATGGTTAGCAAGCAACGGACCCGTACTTAATCAGAGTATGACAAAATGGAAGCTGTTTGGTACTAGGAAACTAGAACTACTGTTCACACCACAACATACAACTTCATGGGAAAGAAATTGACAGAGTATCAAGCCTTGTTACTTAGGGGTTAGACTAGTTGAGAATCTCTCAAGGAACCAACACGTAGAATTGACTTGTAATAAAGCGGGCAAGATTCTTGGCCTGCTGTCCACCATACGACCTTACCTTACCCTAAAAGCTGCTAAATGCGTGTATAATTGTCTAGTGCAGCCGAGTTTTGATTAAACTGATATGGTATAGGGTGGGCTGTCAATTGGATGCACTAACAGCTTCCAACGTCTACAAAACAGAGCAGCACACTTAATACAAAGGAGTGCAACGACCGAAGAATCATTCAGAATGTTAGGGTGGGTGGATCTGGAAACACAAAGAAAAGCCCACAAATGTATTTTAGCTTTTAAATGTCTAAATGAATTAGTTCCTCCATATTTATCAGATTATTTTATTAGAAATCACACTATTCACACTTACAAGACAAGACAAAGCAACAACATTCATCTACTGAACTCTAATTTAACGCTAGAAAAAAAGCACTTCTAGATTTTCAGGTGCGGATCTTTTTAATAATTTACCCACATCAATAAAAGAAGCTGCGCCACTTTCCATTTTCAAGAACTTTCTTAGATTTCATTTTAGCCATTAGTTGTTTACTTATTATTATAATTCTTAGGTAACTCCAATAGCTCTCTTATTGTTCTTGATCTTAAACAAATTATGATGTTATGTAATTTCCCTTTTAAAACTTTTTAAAATCCTTGTACGTTATTTTATAGTAATTTTTAACTTTTATATTTTTATCATGTAGTCATAATTTATGCAGGGTGCCTTTTGATACCAGCCAATGGCTGATAGGGCTACCCTGCCTAAATAAAGTTGACTTGATTTGACTTGACACTGTTCAGGGTCTGTTTGCTCAACCTGATAAATAATTCAGCGAATTCCTTCCTAAAAGCTGGGACCAGCGACGTTTTGAAGTAAAGCATGATAGGTAGTATAATATTATTACAAAACAGACAGGTATCAAGAACTTTGTGCTCTGTGCATCAAGAAAGAGGACATAATGGAGAAAACTTATTTATGAAATTGAAAAAAATAGGCTACTACAGACTACTGTGTTGGACCGGAACCCTCCGATTCGATATCTTTTGTAATCCATCGCCTTCTCTAATAACCTCATTCTACCCCATAGAAAACAAAAACACCAGAAATGCATGGCAATCGCGACTCATCGCTTTCCGCATTCAATACAAGTCAGGCAAAAAATTTTTTGGACGTAACAATGGTTGAGCCGAAGCATTTCGATCGAAGAAAACAACAACAGGATTTTCACATTAAAGCATACACACAACGAAAACCAAGGAATCATCGATACCACAAAATATTGCATTGCCTTTTGAGAAACCTGGCTAGACCTACAGGGTACTTAACGAGTAGCTTACTTGTAAGCTTATATAAGCTTACAAGAGCTAAACGTTTACATAAAAAGTTCCTTGTTCGACAAGCATCAGCGGAATCGAGAAAATCATACGTATGTTTTCAAGGGAACGTTTTCAAGAACATAACATATTCTACACTCACATAACAGGAAAAGAACGTGGCGAAGGATCCACATACTGAATTTTTAGCACAAATGTAGATGACGAGGCAGTAATTCATGTGACGAAGAACCATGTATCGTCGGAGTTTGCTCGTTGCTTGAATATTGTTTTTCTTCAGATCATCTTGAATCATGGGTAAAATTAAAGGCGTGTTCGTCTGTCAGCGGCAAAAATATCGGCTACCTAGTATACTGTATGTAAGAACCGCACTTTGTCCTCAAATGTTCGCTCCCTGACTTCCGAGCTTCCGAGATACTTGTACGTTCCTACACATATTCATTTGCTTATCAATAAGCTGTTGAATTGTCTGGCTCGTGCTTTTGAAACTGAGATTTCTTAACTACCGGTGAACTTTCCTCTTTTACAGTAATCATGGATAGGACAACTTCGTTGACACGTATGCAACATGCAGGCGTTTAATTCCCAAGCTTTGTTCTTCCGGCGTTTTGTGATTGTTGCATATTGATTTTCGAAGTACCTTTTTTAAGATGAGATTGCAGACAAGAAGTGTTCTGTTAGTAGGCCTTCTTTTTTCTGGAGTATTTATTTTCTTTGCTTTGGAGTTATGGTCCATTCTTCCGTTTTCCGATGATGAAACAGAAGTCAACCCGTCTCCTTTGGACGACAACTTGGTCGAAGTAGTGTTAAAAGCGGAGACACCGCTTGCCAAAAAGAGAGACTCCAAGTGTCTGATGCATAGCTGTTTTGACATATTTCGATGTGGGGTGAATGAAAACAAACTTATATCTGTCTATGTTTATCCTTACATCCGCTTTTTGCACGAGAATGGGCATGCTGTCAACAAGGAAATGTCTCAGGAATTTTATGAACTTCTCGCAGCCATAGTAAACAGCAGGTACTACACTTCTGATATGAATAGTGCCTGTATTATAATTCCTTCGATAGACACCTTGAACCAAAATCGTCTAGATGTCAAAGGCATCGCCAGAATCCTTTCTGGGCTTCCCAGGTAAGTTTCACTCCGTAAAGACTGATAATAAGTGAAACAAAAATACAGTGAAACCTCTATTAAGCGGACACCTTCGGGACCTTCCCAAGTGTTTGCTTAGTAGAGGGTGTCCGCTTAATAGAGGTTGTAAAAGTTGCGCAAATTACGTTTGTTAACGATCAGTTGTACTGTGATAAAGTTGCATGTGGTTAAAGAAGCTATCCAGAGTTCAAGCTCCATTACCTTTGATTACTAACTTTAATTTGTTTCAAAAGTAGGTTGGGTTTGATCGTCCAGGTGAACGTAGTCCTGAATAGGACTATTGTTGTTGACAGTGACTGATGTTTCGACAGCCTGTGCGGTAGTCATCTTCAGAGTCAAAGTGAGTTGTATCATGTCAGTTGATGGTATTATACTCTGGTAATTGATCTGATTGGTCAATTAGGTCGTGATGTTATTGGTCGTCTGTCAGTTAAGCCGTGGTGTTATTGGCTATGAAGACTCATAATCAGTAATTGGTGCATTTCGATCCCTCCATTGTCACAGTTAAACAGTTGTTGTTAGTCAAATTGTCAGTTCTCCATTCGTTCTCTCGTAAATAGTTTTGCTTAATCTCGTCAATAAGTCATTTGTATGGTGCTGGTAACTGTTGGCTACGATTCAGTGGCGTTTGTTCTAAGTTAGTAAACCAGCTTTTTAAACTAAGTCATTGATAGTAGTTTGTAGAATACGTCATACATGTCGCAGAGTCCCAGTCAATTTGATGTTTCGTCTGTAAATGGTGTTCAGCAATGTGATTGTTGACGTCACCATTCCTCGTCGCTCATTTGTGTTCGGTCAGTTGCATGCTAAGGTTTCTGCCGGTTTCACCAACGTAAGAAGCCTGGCAGTCACAGCATTTTGATTTTTTATACTGCTCCCTGTCTGTTCTCTGGTTTGTCTTTGTCCTTGAGATTAGTAAGCAGTCATCGTGTAATGTTTATTGGTTTGTGTGCAACACGTATATTGTAAGGTTGTAACATACGTCCGATAGTTTCAGAGGTGCCTCTGATGTACGGTATAGTTGCTGTCTAAACAGGGCCAGAGTTGACGTTGATCTCAGTGTTAGAATCAGAATCAAAATCAGGATCAAGCTGCAGGGTCCAAAATTGCGCCTTCCTGGTCGCCAGTGCGACTAAAAATTCAGTTCTGACAACCAGGATTTCATAACTGGTCGCCAGCTAGCGACTTGAAGGGCTGGTTGTTTATTGTAGACTTTCACGTTCGGATAAAATTGTTAAGAATTGAAACCTCAAAGCTATTTGCCAACAGGTGTCTTACTTTTTGTCCTGCTGATATTTTTTAATTAAAAGTGAAATGAATCTTCCTGTAAATGTACCTCCACAACAGCTATGATCAATACGAGTTGAACATTTCCAAGCTGCCATTTTGTTTGTAGCTGAACTACGGTAAGTATGTTATGTATGTGGAATTCTACTGTACCCATATGCTACAAGTAATGTGGCACTGTTGTGGCACTAGTACGAGCAACATGGCGGTTTGACTCGTGACTCCTGTTTATGTTTCGTGTTTTGTAGTTATCGGAAGAAAATAGAGCTTTGATATGATAAATGCAGTCATGGGCAGATAGCTTTCTGTTCCGACATTCCACGTCAGATAGCTTTATATCTTCAAAAAGTAATTTGTGAAAATAAATAAATAAATAAATAAATAAATAAGGGTTTACTTGTACACGTACAGTTGTTTTCTGGTATTTGGAGCCGAAGTAGAGCAATTTTTGAGCATAAAAATGTCCATACCATGCATTTTTCATTCATGTTTAAACTTTTATTTAAAAAAAAAGGGAGGGGAAATTTTTGGCGACCACAATTTGCCCTCTGGCAACCAAAAATTTATATTTGCTCGCCAGTTGGCGCCCATATTGAAAAGTTAAATTCGAACCCTGAGCTGGTTTACTAACTTAGAACAAACGCCACTGAATCATAGCCAATGGCTACCAGCACCGTACAAACGACTTATTGATAAGATTAGGCAAAACTAACTATGAGAGAATGACTGGAGAACTGACAATTTGACTAACAATAGATGAATGTTTATCTGTGACATAAGACAGATCAAAATGCACCAATAATTACTGATTACATACATAGATTCATACATAGCCAATTATATCAGGGCTTAACTGACAGACAACTAATGACATCGCAATGTAATTGACCAATCAGATCAATAACCAGAGTATAATACCATCAACTGACGTGATACAACTCACTTTGACTCTGAAGATGACAACCGCACAGGTTGTCGAAATGTCGGTCACTGTCAACAACAACAGTCCTATTCAGGACTACGTTCACCCAGAAGATCAAACTCGACCTACCGTATTTCTTCACCTATAAGCCGAGCGATTTTTTCGGTTTTCGACCCAAAATCTTGGGAGATTTTTCACGGAGAACGGGGTTCGGCTTGTAGCCGAGGGTTTTACATTTTAAAAATATACAGTCGCTGAATAACTTTACCCCCCCGGCTTGTAGTCAAGTTAGCAATGAAGCAGAAGTAATAAAACACAACAAAAATAACTTTTGAATATTGGTTATTCACTTTTATGAAATTGGTGGCTCCTAAAGGAGCCGTTTGACGGATATGTGCAAGGGCTTTCAACCCAATAGTTTACTCGCCATCCGTTTCGTTTTCGCTGTCTGTCTCAAACTAGTTCTCTTCTATGTCTTCATCGTCTACTTTTGAAATGACTCCTGGGCTCAAACCTTTCACAGTTTTAATTATTTGTTTGTAAATGCAAAAACATTAACTGACTTCAGCCCATATTTCAAGGATGTAATCCAATGCTACTATTGTCAATTCAGTCCGGTGTCTGCTTAATAGAGGTTATTAACAATAGAAATTAGCCAAATACACCTTATTCTAGAGTCCACGTCCACTTAATAGAGGTGTCCGCTGAAGAGGGGTTTGTTATAAAGGGAAATATAAGACGTTAATTTCGGGACCCGGCCTAGTGTCTGCTTAATAGAGGATGTCCTCTTAATTGGGGCTCCGCTTAATAGAGGTCTTACTGTAATAGTAAAAGAAACTGCAGATATTGCTCCAAATGTAACCAGGGTTCAAGTTTTGCCTAGAATATTAATGTACTAGTCAATTCCGAAACTGCCCATTCCCCTGGCCGAACTGTTCGAGACATGGTGATAACACTCGCAACGTGAACTCATCCATTTACAGTATTTCCTAACAGCCACTCTTGGCTTGATTCAAGTGATCAGGAGAAATGCTCCATAGAACACAGAGGCTGGCTCCTTTTGATTCCTAATGTTGATATAATGTAAGAATAAAGATAAAAACTATGATAATTTCTGGACCTCGTAGTGGATCTTGCTCTGTGAGTTATCCAGGCCTCTTGGCGAAGTTTTATATATAAATTAAACATAATTTTTATATAAAGATATAAATTCTAGTCTCTCCTTTTGAATTTTTGTGGTTTTTTAAGTCACTGAAGCTGCCCCTCCTACTTATACTTATTATTATGTTGCGCATGACATCACAATGCCTCAAATGGTTCAGAAGGTCTTTATGTGATGTTATTCACTAAAGAATTTATTTTAACCACCCTTCAACAAGGTAATATTATCAGCAGTCATTCACATGCTTGTGTGCAGAAATAGCTTGGTACCAAACGGGAGGGCACATTTAGATGTTGACTTTGAAACATCCAATTTTATAGCTAGTTTAAGCTAAGTCTTTAAAAAGACCTAAAACTAGCTCTTATGGTAACCTGAAAATACAGCCATGTTTCCTGCTCTGCACTGCTGGGGACACTTTGCAGAAAAGACATCTGCACCTCAGTGACAGACATTCCATACTGATTTCTGGAACCTGGTCAGGAGAATGTAGTAGTTATTTTAGCTGCAAGACTCAGAAAGTGCAAGCACTTCTTTTATGTGTGTGTGTGTGTGTGTGTGTGTGTATGTGTGTGTGTGTGTGTGTACTTGCCAAAAGGGAATCATGGTCCCAGGCATTCCTAGCAAAGACCGTGGAAACCAGAAATAAGAATCACGATGTGTCACAGCGCCATGCTTTATTTTGTGAAGATAGCTTAGGAAAGATTGATGTGAAAGATGTTGAGCCTTTCCAAAATGGGTCGGTCCACAAATTCTATCGCCCTCAAGCATTGATTACTTTGGCGCAAGTGAATACTTCAGTGAAAACTTTGATGGTAAGGCTATAAACTGGTCGGGTGTTGTAAACTTTCATTGTATGTAAATGAGTCTTGTGAAGAGCATGCAGTTTATTTGTGCCAATGATTGAAATGACACTCCATGCTCATCACGTTTTTGGTCCCTGGCAATGATGTAATTTCTCTCAAATTGATTTTCATGAATTTATACACGCTATCTCAATCATCGTTGAATATGATATAAAAAGTAAATGTCCTGAAGAATACTCGACCGTCGATAAAGTAGGAGGTGAAAAACTTTTAGTAAGGAAATCCTGTTTCATGTATAATTATATAGCTGTTAGTTAATCTGATTTTGTCATATTGTTATGCAGTGTCCAATTAAGGATTAATTTGGATAGTTTCAGATAGGACTTTCCCTTAGAAATAGGCAAACTATCCAAGTTAAGAAAGATAGAGTTTATGGTCTGAGCCAACCGAATGCCAGAAAGTGCAATACAATTTGGATTAATTAACCAGCTATGTCATACTTGTCTAATTTGGAGATAATTGAATTCAAAAAATCAGCTTTCCTTGGAATTTTTTTCATCCAATCATTGCATGATATATGACAAATATGAATTAGTTGCCTCCTCTTTTCTTATCTAATCTCCAAGCAAGTGAGACTTATTTAACACTTTTTAACAGCATTCTTGTTCTCGCTTAAAATGTCAGCTTAAGCAAAAAAAATTGACACAGCATTGTTTGTAAAGGTTTTCTCAAGTTTCAGCCAGGAAGGGAGGGTAAATAAAGTAAACTTGATGAGTTTTCCAAACTTTTTCAATTCGTGCTTGTGTGATTAGCATGCGAATTTAAGCATAACATCTTGACCTCACGACCATGTTTACATATTCTCATGCAAAGATGCCTCAGCCAATCAGAGAGTGCGTACTATCTTAGTTATTTTATAAACTATTTTAGCTATTTACAATGACAGACAAAAGACAAAAGGCCACAGAGAACAAATCTAAACGTGATGAGTCAACTGTTGTTTTTGAAATGTACATAAAAACTTCTTTAGGAAAAGGATTTGAGTTTTGCTTAACCATAATAGACCAGGAGAAACATTTACATTTCAATCCCCATGACTACCAGATTAATTATGTAAACATTGATTTTGTATGTCATCAGTGTGGATTTTGTGTCATGAAGGTACAGATGTCACTAGTCTCTAGTGGCAAGGAGGGAGGAGATCAGAGATGGCTGGCTTTTATCATTACCAAGATCTATTTTTTTCTTTTTTAACAACAATTATGCTTAATCTAAATGACTGAGTCAAAAGAGTTAAGGAAATGGTTACCGCGGATAACATCCTAACATCCATAGGATGTTAGCACTTATTTTATTTGCAATAGTGTTTAGACAGATTTTTTTGTCCTTGTAGTTGGAAAGATGAGGGCAAAAATCACTTGCTGTTTAACATGTTACCTGGCAACCCTCCTGATTATAACTCATCACTGGATATTGCAACTGATAAGGCAATCATGGCTGGTGGTGGATTTGCCACATGGAGCTTCAGACCTGGATATGATATAAGTATTCCTGTATACAATGCTTTTACAAAGAAGAAGGGTCATTCATCAACTAAAAGGTTAGGGGCCGACGTTATTAACACTGATTTGTCAACCTTGCCACACGATAGCAGAAATATTGATCATAGTTGTTTGTAGAGAACCGCTTGCCTCAGGGGGTTGCAAAGTGAGCATTTCAATCTTTTTGTTTGCTTTTATTATCCAGTCGTACATGCAGTAATAAAAATTAGGGCAACCCGGCTTCTGTTACAGCCTCAATTCATGGCATTAGATTAAAGGTGCTCTAATATGCTTCTGTTTTGACATTTTGATCTTGGATTTTGTTTCAGTAAGCTTTGTACGGTACCAGATGGGACCGAAATACAGTCAACAAGACGCGATGTAGTTTACATATGTGAAACCCTACACTATTGATCTATTGATAACATACTGTAAAACCCCTCCCTTTTTGACGAATCAAAGCGTCTAATCAGCAATTAATCAAGTCTGTGATTAATTCAAGCTCAATGGTCATGACACTAAAGCAAATGATCTGGTAAATCATGCCTTAATCAGCTAAACTATGACTTATCTCATGAATCATCCCTTAATAATTGTTTTTCTTTTTTTTTCTTTTCTTTGGTCTGTCCTTCAATAATGACTGTCCTCTAGTGCGAATATTATAGTCTTGTAGGGAGGTCTCCTGGTTCGTTGTGGTCTCGAGATTTGAGATGTGGTCATGTTCCTTGTAGGAGAGGATTCCCTCTGATTTTCACTGGTTCCGCCTGTTTTTCTTGTGGGTTTTGGAGAACCAGGTGCGGGTGACATATCTTTTTTCTCTGCACCTCCGTGTTCGTTGTTGTTGCTGTTGTCCGTTGGTTCTGATGGCGTCTCTTGAGTCTTCTTAAGATGTACCCTGTTACGGCGGTATGTGTCTCCTTCTGGCGTTTCTACTGTGTATGATCTCTCATCCAAACGACTAGTGACGGTTGCCTTTCTCCATTCCTTATCACCTAAACGAAATGGTTTCATGCGAACGACGTTGCCGTTGGACAGCACTGATATGCTCCTCGCACCTCAACTGTAGTAGTCGGCTGTCTCAGTTTGACGCTTTCTTAACTGAGAGCTTAGTGTCCCTTTCAGGATACATCACTCGAATTTGTAGTAGTGATCTGGCTGTTGGCAATAGTGTCTTAGTGCAGATTTACGGCAGATTCTGCTTTCCCGTTTGCCTTGGGATTACCGGGGCTGCTTGTTAGGTGCTCAAATTCCCACTTGCCAGCAAATTTCTGGAAAGTGTCGAATGTAAACTGGGGTCCATTGTTCAATAACTCGGTCAGGACATCCGTATTGTGCTAAGTGACTCTTCAACTTGAGGACCACTGTACTGGCCAGGGTGTTGTTTAACTTGTCAATTTCCCAGTAGTTGCTGAAGTAGTCGACTGTAATGAGGAAATCTTTGTTGTCAAAGGAGAAGAGATCAACTCCGATTTTCTCCCATGGCCTCCAGGGCGTCTCCACAGGCATGAGGGGGTTCCTTGGGCTGACTAGCTTCAAATTTTCTACAGGTTTTGCACATTGCGATCATTTCTCTGATTTCAGCATTCATTTTAGACCAAAATATATACTCTCATGCACAGCTTAAGCAAGATTCATATCCCATGTGAGACGAGTGGATTCTTTGTCTAATGTCTTGTCGCAGGGCTTGCGGTACGACGACTCTCTCACTCCTGAATATTAGTCCGTCCTGAACAGACAGTTCATCTCTGACGCTGAAGTAAGGCGTTACTTGCACGGGAGCATCTTTTCTCTCACCAGGCCAACCTTGTAATATGACAGTTTTAAAGATTTGAAGTGTCTTGTCTTTGCCTGTCTTGCGTCTGTGTCTCTGTCTTGCATTCACGTGTTTGTGGCGGTAGTAGGAGTTGCAACTGTGGACGTATTAGGGGAAGTCGTTTCCTCTCTTTCACTCGTGAGTGTTGTAATAAAAATTACGCTGCCACCATGTTTCAATAAGCTTTGTACGGTACTAGATGGGACCGAAATACAGTGAACAAAACGCGATGTTGATCACAAGTGTTTAATTGAGTCATTTAAGTTTTACGTATGTGAGACCCTAAACTATTGATCTGTTGATAACATATTGTAACAGATTTATCACAGTTTCAAAGACTTAAAGCAATGATTGCCAAAAAAAAAATGATATTAATTATTGTGATCCTAAATGTAACATGAACGACCTCTATGTTACCTGGGTGACAAAAAGGTGAATTAAATTATAAAGAAATTAGAAAAAAGTATGAAGGCCCGTTCTGGTCAAAATCATGACAGTAAAATTGCACCGCAAGTCAGTTTTAATCCAACTGCAGCAAATATTATGGACATGTTGTGTATTTTTGTCATCACTAAACAATACTTTTTTCAGCGTGTTTGGAATTATTTCTGGCAACAAGAGTTATTTTTGTTTTAATTATAGGAGTACTTTTTTCAATCATGCCATGAATTATTTTTCAGTGGTACTTCGAATTATTTTTCTAATGTATATCAATAATTATTTGTTAATTGGGCCGAGAATTATTTTTCGCGGTATAGCGAATTTATTTTTTAGCCTACAATGCATTGCGGGCCTTGCATTTCAAGTTTTTGACTTCTTGGGCAACCATTATGAAAACTTTGCAAGTGGAGGAGTGCTTTCAAAGAGAATGCCAAGGCGAAACATTGTCAGGGAAAGAAACGAAAGAGGTTTTCATCTTTCTTACAAAATCTGTCAGGAGCTAGTAGTCTGTGCGTTCGTGATGCGGTTTTCTGGACCGAAGATTTAATAGAGGAGACTACGAAGTGACTTCACGACTCCTACACAATTCTAACCCTTATTGAACATGACATGTCTGCCCGATTGAACTGTTCTCTACCCAATCTTATACCTCGAGTCTTCGTACTACACATTAATAAATCTAGGAGGGTTCAATGCTTGCCCATCTCTGCGGTCTGCCAATGCAAAATTAAAACACACAAGAAGAAGCTAGCCATGTATGTGTCCAATGATGTCTGCTATGATGAAAAACTGAAGCCCTTGTCCATCAATGACCACACTGTCAGAAACATATTATTCTAATTCGCCAGTGAGCTCCGTGATATGACAATATTAATCTCCAAGACATCTTAGTTTGGCATGACATATCCTCACTCTTTATGACCTTTAACAACATACGTACCTGTAGATAATGGTCATTGTAAGACCACAAAAGGAGCCTTTGAAAATGATTGTAGTTCAAGAAAGAACTGCAGTACCAAACATCAAGACTTGCCATTAAAAATTGGTTACAGTGGAACCTCGATTTAACCAACCTCTATATAACGAAGTCCTTGGTATATCAAACGATTTTCACCGGCCCGGCCAAAATTGCAGTAAAATGTAAGAAACAGAACCTTGATTTAACGAAATCCTCTTTATAACGAACACAATCCCCGAGTGCAAATGTAAAATTTACCTCGATATAACGAATAAATGTCAGCATGTGATAAAAGATGAATGCCAAACAGACCAACAAGCTAGGATAGAATTTATGTGGTAGTAGTTTAGGTAGTTTTAAGCAGTTTTGTTTGCCTGTTTTTGAGTTTCTAGTGCCAAAGCTATGTATAGCTCAGTACTGAAATGTTATTACTGTACAGTAATTTTTCAGATCCGGAAATGCTGGGTTTTGTAAATTGACAATTAACTATAAGTGTACCTCCATAATAACGAACATTTTGGTAGTTTTCCCAAAAGTTCGATAAATGAACAAATTTCCCCAGTCCCTTATTGGCGCTTTGTTAAATTGAGGTTCCACTGATTTCCGTTCGAAGGAAACCTGTATGAGTAGGTTGAAGGTTTAACATCCAGAAACAGCTAGAAGCCAAAAATAAGATGCCTGCTTTTTACAAACGCAGTGTCGATGATATGCTTAGCGCAATGCCTGATGTTGAAACAGCCTCTGATAGTCCTTCCTGATGATGTTAAACGACATTCATCCTTCTATCAATTTCACAATGGAGGTTTAAGATAATGGCAGTCTCTTCTTTCTGGGAATGGACATAATCAGGAATCGATGCCAGTTGGACACAAACGTGTAAAGGTAGTCAAACAACGGACACTGGGTCACTGTTTCATTACCACAGCTACGTGGATGGTATATAAATGGCGTGAAGTCTACTATCTGCCAATTTAAGTGTCAGATGATTACTAATATAACACAACAAAAAGTTGTTGAGAAGAATGAAGCCCCAATCACGATTTTGCTGCCTTTCAAACACCAGAAATCTACAACGGAGTATGCAGACAACTTGGAGACCTTAGTTGGAAGATCAGTGCAACTATCATCCTGGTGAACACAGGTTGAAAGAACAGGGATGAAATTAAAGTGAGGGAAGACAAGCCACCCCTTGTGAATTAAAAATATGTGTGTGTATCATTTTCAGTATAACCTGTTTGTTATCTGGTTATGTGGGTTGCACTTGCCAGCACCTTCTAGCAGTGAATTGAAGAACACAAGGGATGTGCAATAGGAAGCCAGCTGAGGGATCAGCACGTTATTATGTCCCCAAATGACATTGCACAAATGTTAACGACTCCGGTGGTTGAGCCGCTGTCCATCCTCATAAGGAACTGATCAATAAACTGTACAGAGGCTGTAACAGTGGAGGATTTCAGTCTGAAACCAAACTTTTTTGAGGAGATTAAATAAAATATTATTCTCTGTCAGGTATCCAGAAAAGTAGGTATGGACGGCTCTTTCTAAGATCTTGCTCAAGTCAAAGTGGACAAGATGGAGATTGGCCTACAGTTTGATGCATGGATCTCGTCTATCACCTTTCTCATGCAGTGGTACAACCCTCGCATTTTTCCAAGTAGAAGGAAAAGTCCCTGTCAGTAACGATAGGTTGAACGACATAGTCAAGGAGGGGGCAACAGCGTGTACATGTAGAATTATTGACTTTTGGTACAAACTCATGCTAAGTTAATAATTTTTTATACTGATAGTTTCATTTCACAAGTACGTTAAAGATATTTGCTTCCAATCTGTGTGGGCTTTAAATTCCCAGTTGTAAATTTGCTCTTACTAGAATTTAAGTAGATTTTAGTGGAGCTCTCGCGCACTGGAGCACCATGGGTAAGGAAATGTGGTAAAATAACTCAGTCAACAGGTATGGCAACCCAAATGCAACTCGAGGTTTTTTTGACGGGAAATCGGATAGCCACCTGCGTCCTGTGAAGCAGAGACAACTAAAGAGTCAATGAAGACGAAAACGGAAAGTTGAAGTTGTCTCTGTATCCATGTTTTCTAAAGTATTAAGCTTAGATTAATTCTCATGTTCACAAATTTGGAATATAGAGCAAGAGAAAGACAGAGAAAAAGAGAAAGTAGGCGGCAGGCTAGCGAAGCTCAACGAGAAAAAGGGCGATGGAGATCTAGAGCGAGAGATAAAAACAAAGGAGGCATTTTTTTTGTCGGAAGAACAACATGAAAATTTTGTAGCGGCGGTGACAAAATGATAAATGCTAGCGGCCACCAACGCAAGGTGAAAATGAGCGGCAGTGAAAAAAAGTGAACGAGAAAACGTAAGACATTTCCTCCATAAAACGTGTAACTAAGACGTTTCTGTAAGTTTCACGTTGTAGTCGTGCAAAACAACGACAAATAAATGTCAAAAACAAGTGTGCTGCACGTGCAAAGTTGCTTTTTTGCTAATTAGACCTATTGTTGTTTTTCACCGTTCTCCGGCGTTGCCTTCGCCGCTTAGCATTACACGATTTTATATTTTGTTTGAACAAACTATAAATATTATCGAGAGCTTCGCTTTTAACCCTGGCGAAATCTCATATATTATAGCCATCGCTTAGGTACTGAGGTTACCTGTGTTTCACCTTTAGGTTAATAGACTGGAGATTTGTGTCATCCCAAGCAAACATGAACCACCGGTTTATGAGAGAACTGGAAGACGTTGAAAAAGAAAACTCTGGCTTTTTGATTCTGAAGCATT
>CALNXI010002375.1:67701-77891 GCA_942486025.1 Porites evermanni | reverse complement strand
ATCCGCAAGTTTTTCTTTTATCGCGGTTGAAACAAGTGGAATAACATCAGGGCTGTCAACCCGCCACGTTATCTGCTACTTATGACGTCATATCTCGTAACCATAGAAACTGATCATCACCTAAACTTGTCTCAAAGTTCGTGCGCGGAATAAACGAACAGCTACTGAAGAAAACGCTAGTGCTGATGTTTGATCTTTCGGGACCCTCTTGAACCCTGCTTGTCCAGAGGCAAGTGATTTTTCAAACTAAATTGCTGGCACCACAAACTTTAAATAGAGCCCTCATCGCCATCCCTCACACTCATGTTTTCAAGGCTTGTGTTCAAGACGCTAAATACTCAGTGAAATAGAATCCCCTGATCAAGACTTAAGACCCTGAAAACCATATATACCCTGCAGTTCAGGGGCACATTCCCGTTTAGGCCAAATGAGGGAGTGCTTTCCCAGGCTCTATCAACTCTGTCTTACTAGAGACGCACACCCTTGGGACGCGCACTCTTTGTCCATCTTAGACAGACGTCCGTCTTGTAATGACGCTTCTTAAAAAAGAGGAAGGAATTGAAGGTAATAACTGTGGCGTTTTAGCGAGTTGTACGTCTTCCAGAGATGTCCGATAGATAAGGAGAGAGTTTTGACTACTGACCGCCACACCCGGGACTCTTTGATGTTTGGTACCTCGTATATTTTCAGTACATCACCATTGGATTTGGAGGTGCAAGAGTAAGGCTATATACCGGATCGCTTTTCGTGTCGACACGAAAAGCGATCCGGTATGGAAAAAACACCTTCTTGTATCCGATGTGACTTTCCACTTCACAGATCGGCGCGGCGAAGCTGTTACAGAAATCGCGCCTAAATTACCAGTTCGTATGTGCGGACAGAAGCCCTATTCACACTAACAACGAAATCTGTCATTTTGGTATTTTATAGAGACAGGCAGACGCACCTTGCGGCTCTACTATTTTTATCTTGTGTTGTCTCGCATTATCTTTTGGGGCCGGGTTAAAAAAATTTAGGAATGCAGTGTTTGTAAGTACGTATGTGAAATAAGTACAAATTTATTGGATATGAAAAGAGTACTTTTTCTATTAAGGAGTGGGGGAGTAACGTTGAATAGAATATTAAAGTAGTGGGGGCTTGGAGGTTCCAGAGGTCCATTTTCAAAATACCTAGGACAAAATAAACCGTGCTCGTTCTTTGATAATTAGAGAGATTAAGATTCACGTTTACCGCAAACGGCAAACGTCAGAATTTCTCAGAGTAGAAAATAAGCAGATAAAAACAGTCCGGAACGATTCCTATAGTTAAAACTGGCATAAAACTACTTATTTTTGTGTAGAAGCAATGAAGAGTAAACGGAAAATAAGGGGAAAACTTGCTCACGTGGTACAAATTCACGTCTACCGTTTGGCGTAAACGTGGATCTTAATCTCTCTATTATGAAAAAAAAAAACAAAAACAAAAAACATCTGGCACTTATGGTATGGACCCGCTGTATAAAATGCCCGTGATCCTCTCTCTCGGGAATGAGAGAAAGAAGATCAACTATGGAAAGCAAAGTACAGATTTGGAAGAGAAAGTTCGCTTCAGTCCCTGAATGCAAAATGTCTTGCTTCTAGGCTAAATTGAACCTAATTTTGGCTCGATTTTCCTGTTTTTAATAATTGGTTTTTAAAATGTGAACAATTAACCGTTGTTAATATAAAAATATTTGTTAGAAGCAGCAGCTCTGGTCTGTGTTAATCATGTAATTTAGCAAGAATATAAATACAATTCGCGATATTTTTGCTTTTACTCTATAGGGTAGAGTGTGTGTGGTTGTGTGTGAGTTTCTTTCTTAAGATGGCGCCGTATTGTATAATTCGAAGATGATCAGGAGTACGTTCGTTTGGATGTTAATCGGAAGTTTTGAAACACAAGCGAGAAAAAGCGAAAGGCGAAATAAAAAAGGATAGATAGATTACAGTGGAGAGAGGAATTGTGATTTCACGTTACCATGGTAGAAAAATTTCTGGATTTCAACGATCTTTCTTGAGAGAAACGGCCATTTGCACTGTCGAGCAAATGGAAGAAAAGTTTGGGCTACAGTTTTGCTCCTGAGAGCAATCGTGCACAGGTTTTTTTTCTGCCACATTTGTAACGATATCTCCTCTCTTTAGCCCACGTTCGATATATTAAAATTCTTATGTTTCCGAGGCTTTCTGATCATTTTTCTATATTTGGAGTTTGTTCTTCTTAGTGCTTAAGTCTCTTCTGGGAATTGCAAGACAGTGGAGCCGTGAATTTGCAATTTTGACCCTAAAGCCTCGGAGTCATGTTAGAATTTTAATATATCGAACGTGGTCTATTGTCACAGTGAGGAACAAAAAAGGGCCGAAAATATATTGCCAGTTAAAAACATATTAGGCAGGAGGCGAAAACAACAACTTCGTAATTCACTATCAAATTGTTTGCCTTCTCCACTCCCAACGACCGAGCTTTATAGAACTCTCTCCAGCTCTGCAAAACTGTTCATTCAGCTTGGCCTTCCAGCCTTTGTGGGAACGAGTTGAACTTGTTTAACTCATCGGTCCCTTTTTATAGGTGGCAACATGAGAGGCACGTGACCAGTACCGATTCCTGGCAAAGCAGGCTGGGATCTCTGTGACGTAGAAGCTGGGAGCTGGTTCTTTACTTTCTTGGTTATGGCTCGTACCAGGTCTCTAGCATGTTTGAGACTGTAGGCTAAAAGAAATAATAAAAAAAAACAGTGATGTTTTCTTGTTTTAGTAGTTGTCGACTAAGAAAGTTGAAAAACTCAGTTAGTTAACTAAATTCGCTGCATACAGCGCTTTCACATGACGTAACGGGCGGCCACATTTGTGTTTCAATATAATGAAAGTCTGTCCAAGCCAGTCTTGTGGGGTAGACGCTCATGTACCAGAATCCATTGTTTTTAATTTCTTTGTTATGCTTTGTTACTTATTAACTATTTCAAATTCCGGTATACGAAACACAACCCGTTTTGTGGGAGTTGTAGACGCTTTCTTTTGTTTCAATTAATTTGCAAAGACGCTGAGCGAAAGCACTTTAAAAAAAGAAATTGAGTTTTTTCAAACTCTTTCTTGGAGTTGTGTAGGAGCTGCTCGTAAGGTCTCTCCTAATTGGTCGCACGGAAACAATGAAATGTCATTCTTTCAATTGTTTTAGTATTGTTTAGGGTTAGGGTTAGGCACCATTGGTGACTTCTCTTCTGCGCGAGCAGCTGCTACATAACACCTTTCTTGTCTTTGTTCCGTTTGCTGTTCGGCCACCTGGGAAACTCAATAATGAGCCATTAAAATTAAAAAAAGGAAATCACAAGTGTAGAGAAAGTTTGTTAATCGTTTTCTCCAAACTCAAACATTCGAGTATCCAAGGTGTTTACCTTTTAATCGAGCTTTGATTTCTTCATTAAAGTAACCGCATTCAATCCACTCGTCAAAATCAGAAATAAAATCGAAGGCTGTCAGCCCTGTAATAAAATGAATAAACGTAAGCAAACAGCTAATAAGGTCAATATATAATAAGGCTGAATCCGCGAGTGGACAAGATGAAGTCAATCCTTGATTCTAATTGGCTACTCGAACGGGCAAGATACTCGGGATTTTCCGCGTTTGCCCCTAAAGTAAAAGTTCTCTTTCTGGCAATAGGCATATAATGAATCTTTTATTGGCCAATTTTGTGCGGTCAAGATGGCTGACTTCGTCTTGGTAAATAAAAATGCAAAAAAAAAAGAACTTGGCCAAAATCCAGCCGTCTTGATCTTACGCTTAGCCAATAACGCATATCTAACTCAACGTTGTTTACGACTTCTAAACTAAGATGTGTAAAGTAAGACACGTTTTTATTTTACCTTGTAGATTTCGTAACCGCACATTAGCCCCTGTTTGCAAAAAATAAAAAAAAAATGCCTTGAGATAAATCTCAAAATGATCCAAACTCGTTCCCAGGGCCCTCCCTAACTCGATCTTGAGAGCGAGGTTGACAATAATCGCTTAACTGACTAAATGATAGATTGGTAACCAATCACGCCACTGAAGGATCAAAATGGTTTCGATTCTTGTATTTGTAGTCGAAGTCTATCATACAACTGGCCTAAAGAAAATGCATGTTGGTGCTAAAGAAAGGCATTTTCAAATTGCAAAAGACTGGTACAATAACGTCAAAGTCAAAGTCACGTTTATTTAGGCAGGGTAGCCCTATCAGCCATTGGCTGGTATCAAAAGGGGCCCAGCCCTGCAATACATGGTCTCCTTCGCAGCCGTTTTTTGGATGTCACGCAACGCTCCGTTGCGTGACATCCACAAAACGGCTGCGAGGGAGACTATGCAATACATGTCTTTCGTCTTATTGATAGACCACGTGCAGCCTCTCTTTTTTCTTAGTCCGAGCGAAACACGCGAGAGACAAAAATGACCACGCGTGTGCCGAGCTGAAGGCGACACATGATAGAACGTTTTCACACGACGTCACGGCGGCCATGTTGGTGTCCCAAAACAATGAAACGGCGGCCATTTTGGTGTCCCAAACCAATCCTGTAGGAGTTGAATTCTTTTCTTATGTAAATGATTTCTTTTGTTCAAATAAATTCCAGAGATGCTGGCCACGTGAGTCGTATTTCTAGAATTATATAAACTGTCTTTCTCTCGCTTTGGGCTAAGCTGTGGAATGGGATACCCTGTCATATCCGACATCTACCCAAGAATAAGTTCAAAAAACACTCTGAAAATTACTTTTTAATATTCTGAATTCAGAAGATGACTATATTGATACGCCCACCCTAATTAAAGCTTCAATTAGCCAAACATGTCGAAAAATAAATTCTTGCTTATTATAGTTTCTACTTTTACAATTTATTTGTTTAATTCTTTTTTTTTTTTTTTATAGTCTGTTATCTAGTCCTCATCCCTATTACGATTTTTATTCCATTTATTTCTAAACTGTAAACTTTCCTTAGTTAATAGTCTAAGTCTTTACTTTTATATTTTGCACGCATTGTCCCGCCTCGAATAGCTTTGCTAGCTGAGGGCAATACTTCTGTAATTTTATTTGTTTGTTAATAAAGTTTTGTTGTTGTTGTTGTTATTTTTTACAACTGACGCATAAGTACTTGATGACGTTACAGAATAGATATGGTTGACAATCAAAAGGTGCAGAAAAGCTCAGAAAGTATCCTAAACTACTAGTCCCTGTGTCTTTACATACCGTGGTTAAGAAGAAGGCTAGCAGCATACAAATTGTTTGACTGAGTGGCGTAAAACAGCGGGGAGCACAGGTCATCATTCATAGCATCGACATCAGCGTTAAACGAGAGCAACAGCTCCAAAAGATCTGAAGCATTCACCAAGCCAGCAGTGAGATGCAAAGCCCTGGAAAACGAAAAAGAAAAAAAAAAGGGCTGAAGACACGTGTCTGCAAGGTCAGGCTCCTCTATGATTGCATTGTGTCATTAGTGTTTGTATTTAATAACAAAATCGTCTCTTCCGACATATTTGCGACTTCAAAGATCGCAGATATACTTTTTGTTCCTCAATAAGAAAGTAAATAATGACAAAAACAAAATCATTTCTTACGTGTTTCCTCCAGGGTATGTTGGGTTAACGGAGGCACCTTTACCCAATAGAAATCGAACGGTCTCGACACGATTGCCACTAAAAAAACACAATATAACAACTGAAAAGTGAATTAAACAACGCAATAACGCACGTATCCTTTACCGTTTTCACCAAAATGATTAAGCGAGCAGTTATAAGTTATCAAGTACCTGGCTTCGAGGTCTACACCACTGCAATGGTCGCAAACCGCTCAAGCTTCGTATCTATCCCGCAGTATTAATTGTTATATAACATCTTCGATTTTTCAGGTACGCACGTGTGTACCGTGAGTATAATTAGCTACGCCCCTGACTGGGTTCTCTAACAACCCGCATCGTCCAAATGTTTTCCCGCGATTGAAGCTGGTCACATTTAATTTATGATGCAAATTAGACGTTTTCATCCTTATCTCAAAAATAGACTCGCATTTGATGGTCTAGATCTTTACTGACCTGTTCGCAGTGTCACTGAAATCGTGACACTGTGGAAAATAGTTTAAACGGTAGAGACACTCTGGGGCTCATTTGATTTAACTTACCATGGAACTTCCTCAAGTAAGATCTTATGAACAAGAAGATCTGTTTCCTTTTCTTTAAATTCGAATTTGTTCTCCGCCAACCTAAGAATTGAATATAAAAAATCTTAATGGAGACTAACACACCTTAAACGCCCACCTTCTTTGCTGACACCGGTCGTTTACTTCATATCACGTCATCGTGACATTACTATTATCCCATCGATCCTAAAGAGCGTGAGAAGTTGGCGGGTATCGTGAATAAGGTCTATCATTCTCAAGTGATTTTTGTTATGTTCAAGCATGCCTTTATTTGATTTTAATTACAGTAAGTAAGTTGCTAAAAATGTTACTTTTACTTTTTCTTATTTTATTAATTCCAATATACGTACCATTTTGCACAGTCAAGGAAGTCGTTGGCTACAGACAAATGAAGTAAGCTGGGCGGGGTTTTCTGTAATATACATACAAGAAATCGATTAGCGTTCGAATTTAAATTATCCTTACAATCTGGTTTGCAGAGGCTTTTTTCTTTTTTTTTCTGAGAGAGACTCTGGGAACAAAACTGACATTGAAATCCGGTGCCCTTCTGCTAAGCCTTTGTGATAGGTTAATTTTTCAACCAATCAGAGGGAAAAACCTTTCTTTTATGCCGGTGGTAAGCATTGTCTTTTACTGCTCTTTGGTTTGTAAGACTGTGTAACCTGATACGCGATGTGTTTGGCGAGGTTAACATGAACATGCGTAGTAGAACAGCCGAAATGTCGTTTTTAAGTACCTCACTCTCCATTTCCAAGTTTCGTTTTATGCTCTCTTCAGTGTCAAAGAACAGCAAGGCTTGAATGGCGTCCATCCGGCCTTGCATGGCACAACAGTGAATCGGCATTAAATCCTAAAAAAGTGAACATATTTTGATTGTTGGAAAGTATAACCAAGATCACGTACCCGCAAGAATGGTTTTCAACACGGTAGTTTTAGATCAACACGATTGTAATACTTCAGTGAAAGTGACAAAACGAAAATGTAGAAGCTAGAAACAGAAGGCGGAGGGAAAAAACTCATAGGAGAGACTTTGCTTCGCTGACCGTTTCGAGATGTAAGCAACTTCGAAGCACGGATAGTGGACGCGATATGAGAGACTTCACGATAAACCGTTTCCAGCGTGCCACAAAAACCTTGTCCCCCACGGTCTCTTTCCTTCCCTTCCATGTAGCAAGAGAGAGAAAAGAAGAAAGCTAGGAGAGTCTAAAAAACGAGCAAACTCGTCCTCAAAGTTGTTCCCTTGGAAATTGGGAGGGGGAGAAGATTGGTACGGGAACTACTAAATCATCCAAACTTGTAGCAGCAGATATCCACTACCAGTTAGAGTAAAAAATGCCAAAACCACACGGATAAAAACCATATTTGGTTGGTATCAAGGCATAGGAAACAGGTACCCTACCCGTGTTCGTAGGCAAAATCGTTTAAGTTCCGTATTTTATACTTACTCGGTTATTTCTGATGTTTAGTGGAGCTTCTTTCATCAACTGTTGAAATTTTAAAAAAAAGTAGTCAACTTGAAGGAAAAAAAAGAGGGACGTATCCTGTCAAGCGGGTGTTTGAATATGAGAGAGGACCAGGTGTTTTGAAACTTTCATAACTCTACGTGATCGTCTTTCTATTATCCATGATGTGATTTGCTATGGGTGGAGGTTTGAAGTGCTTTAGTTAATCTTACCATTTTCTCAATGCATTCCAAGTCTGTAGGTTCTCCGCTCTCGCCATAACATTTCACATGCAGTGGTGTGTTGCCATCATGGTCTTCACTGTCAATATTTGATCCTGCCTCAAGGAGTAGCTACAAAAGAAAACGATACGAACCTTAGCAATGAGTTAGATGAAGGTATCAAGGAGATATGGAGAGATGTTACGCAAAATGAAGATTGTTGATAGTTTTCTTCGATGTCAAAATTAAAAGTATTTTTAAGGATGGGCGGAAAAGTGTTAAAAAAAGCGAATAATCGGGCGTAAACAAAAGTACCAGGTTACCTCTACAGTTGCGGCATCTTTGGCTCTGTGAAGGGGCGTGGCTCCTTTATAATCTAAAATATTAACGTCTACACCCTCGGAGAGCAGGGTCTGAGACAAAACACAGCAACAGTCAACATAACCATTGATTTTCGTTTTTAACTAGAAATAATGATAGAAAACAATAGCAACAAATGTAGCTACACGCAATTAAAATTCCACTTGTGAGAGGAGAAGTGAAAAAGTTTAACTTGGGACTACCAAGAGATAGCTCCACCCATCCTAGCGATCAAAGAGTCCAAACGGGAACCTTCGGAGGTCGATTTCGGTACCGTAATTACACGCGGCAAATGCATGTTTACATGTCTTTCACAAAAGATTAGAAGAGATTAGCTGACACAGGCAACTTATAAATGCATTTTCCTTAAACGTTATAATGGGAGTGACGAAAAGTCTGAAAATTGTACCTTGATAACTGGTATGGCTCCAAAGAAAGAAGCGGTATGGAGCAGTGTGCTACCGCTTACACACCTGGAAAAAAAAAAAAGAAGAAGAAAAAGAAAAGAAATTTCCAGTAGTGTTAAAACAGCAATCTAAAACCTTAAGTTAAAAGGGTCCCTTAGTGAATGATACTGGGCAAAATAATTTTGGTGAGTGCTTTTTTATAATAGTAAACAACTGCTCTAATTAGCTTCTTACGCAAACGTTCTTAGGGCTTCGTCACGCGTCTAGGAAAGTCGTGACGAAGCCCAAGGAACGTCTGCGTGGGAGGCTTTTACATTTCGTGGTCTGAAACAGAAAACAAGCAAGCCAAGCTACAACGTCTCTTGAAAAGCTACTACAAAGTTCCCTGAAGAGCCACTAGCAACAAGAGGGATTCAGTTGCTAAAAATTTTACAAGAAAAAATCGATTTACCTGCTTCTTAAACTGGCCAACATGTTCTCTCTCCTGTGATGAGCGTCTACTACTTCAGTCAGCTTCTTGATATCACCTGATATCAGCTGAGGAACAAGCTGATGCCATTCTTTATACTTACCTGCAAAGTAATCAGTACAAAAAAACCACCAACAGCTAAGGCATAGGCCAAACGTCCAAATTTTCATGAGACGAACCAAACCCTAATTTGGGTCGGCCTAAATTAAGACAGACGACGACCTTAGGACGCGTCGAACTAATTAACAGAATCAGATCAGTGATAAAATTTCTCCCAAACGAGGCTAAAAATACATTATCATACAAATTGTTAATTTATTAGTCTAGTTCGTCGCGTGAGAAGATCTACGATCGTCGGAGACGATCTTCAGACGTTCTATCCGTCCGAAGCAGACGATGAGAACATGTTGGACGATCGAAACTCATACAGGCGAACTTAACTGAGCCAGACGTCGACATTTTCATGACCTTAACTCAACAAGTTTAGTTCTTCTCATGAAATGTTCGACGTTTGGCCTTGGCCATAGTTCTTGTCATGTCGTCTTGAAATCTACTTGCCGCTCGTGGCTTCGACCTACGGCCAAAGATGTGTCGGACTTCGGCCAACACCGAAAATTCCCGCCGCACGCGAGAAAAACCTCGGGTACCCAGGGTACTTGAAATCAAGTGACGGAACAAAAGCGAATTTGATTAAGGTTACTAACAAAACACTTTTGTAACCCTTTTTACAGCAGTTGAACCGTGGTTGCAGTTTACAGCCACAGTAGGCAAGCCAAACCCAAACATTCGAGCTAGGTAACACGACTCTAAAGCAGATATTGTTCTCCTTATTCAATCATTTCAACTGCGTTCCGAATGCTTAATAGCATGCGCAAAAGGCAAGTTTTCAGCTAGATCATAGCATAGCATACGAGCAGGCTTCTAGCTTGGTTTTCTTGCATGTATAGAAAGAACGGCCATGAGACAAAAAACTACTGAAAAAAAACGTTCAAACTATAGGACAGAAAGTTTAATAACACCACTATGCTGAATGCATGCAAGGAAGTAACTAAAAATCCTGACAATTTAGGTAAAATACCTTCCTATTTGGGCTACCCGCGCGAGCATGAGGGGCAAGCGG
>CALNXI010002375.1:32375-66621 GCA_942486025.1 Porites evermanni | reverse complement strand
CCCCCCCCCCCCCCACTCTTCTATAAAAAGAAATACGTTTGCGCTATACCTTCCAAAAACGTCTTGAGTTCATAGTGTCGCATGAGATCAAAGGCTGTCTTACTGCTCTTGTTACGTTTCATCACGTCAGCTCCCCATTCGATGAGAAGCTAAAAACAGGAAAAGAGAGAATGATTCGTAAGTAATTTGGTAAAAGTGTAAGACAGATAGCAAGAGGATCACCCAGCTTATTCCGTAAGTCATGCTTAGTCAGCCAGTTAGTTAATTAGTCAGTCATGCAGCCAGTCATTCAGTTAGCTAGTTAACTGATCAGTTTAGAGATTTTTATTCAGTGCACATCGGATGCGTTTTTGTCTGATACAGCTGAACCAACTAGCATACTATAACGAATTCTGATTGGCTCACGTACTCATTATTCATTGTGCGATAGATTTTGTATATCGAGCCAGCGCTCTGAACAAAAACAATGGTAATATCTTTAGACTAACCTAACATTTCGTTTTTGCGATTTCATCTGAAGAAAAATAAACATTTTACAGTCAAACCAGATCAAGCGTACCCCCCAAGAATCCATTAATGAATTTATTATTCAAAAGTTGAATCCGTTACTAGTTGTAGATTTCAGATTGATCTCTGCATTCTTGTATGTGTAACGAGCCGTGAATTCACACGCGAGGCAGTTATGAAATTTCTACCAGCTCCATTTTCCTGAAATTGATGTAAATGTCTTCTAAGAAGCTTAATCCATTCAAAGATTTCCAATCTGACCAAATACAGAGAAGTTCTCGTAAAATATTCCTTGCTAATTACGCATGCAGAAATGCCGCTTTGAATTTGACACCAGTTACGGGAACGACTAACGGATTCATTTTTCAAATAATCAATTCACTGACAGAATCTTGGGGGGTACGCTCGACTTGGTTTGACTGTAAATGGTAAGAATTTCAACCTTGCAGGTTTATTTGTGACAACTAACAAACGAAGCTATTAATTCTCTTCGCGAATTAAAGTTGAATAAAAAAAGGCTTGATTCTATCTCTTTTCCAAAACTTGTTGTAAAATCAAAGCAAGTTTTGTTGGCTATTGACTCGTAGGAAGCTTAATCTAGTTATTGTTCAACATTCTTAGCTACCTGACATATCTCCTTTTGTAGACTTTCGGTGGCCAGGAAAAAAGGCGTGTTGTTGTGATTATTAAACATATCGATATCAGCTCCGTTTTCCAGCAGGTATAAGACAATATCCTGGAAATCACAAGACAAATTAATCGTTACTTGGGATTTCATGAAAAGATTAATTCTCAGTCCTCCCTTGAAAACACCTTGGGATCTGCAAAAACAGTCCTCAGAAAAAAACACAACTGCATATCTAAACTTGACGGTCGCTATTACAAGTTTTACACAAATAAAGTTTTGATTTTTGATATTAAATAATATATTAAAAGCAACTTAGGCCACACCTACACCTGTCACGGGCTAACCCTGAGAAAAATGAGAGACTACTTCTAATTTGCCTTTGACTCAAATAAATGCATAAAGTTTGAATGCATTTCTAAGAATCGCAAAAATAAATTGCCAGGAAGGAAAACTAGACTCGACCAACAAAATATAATATAAAGACAGCCCACTCGCAAAACGAAACTCGCGAAAAATTGCCACAAGGCGCACGCAAACATTTGTAGTTTTCCCAAACTGAGAATCTGAGCCAAAAAAGCTTCGTAATTTTGGGCGCCGTTTCTTTCCTTTTCCTTTTCTGTTTTTTTTTCGGTCTTCTAACGAAATTTAAATACAATTTTTAAGGAATATCTCGATATAATTTCTCCAACACTCACAAAGTGTCCATGTCGACAGGCCATATGAAGAGCAGTGTTTCCTGATCCATGTTCCTTCGACTTAATAAAATTTTTGTCCGCATTGAAGAAAGCCACCTGTAACAAATAGGGACGAGAAAGCTTAGAGGCTGTGTCGTTTCAATTTGAAACCTTATTATATGCACATTAATTAGTGAGGGGAAACCCATTCAGTTTGGATCTAAAGAATGCAGCACAACATGAAATACAATATACAATTCGACCAAACAATCTAAAATATATGTTATACAGGGGCACCCAACGACTGTTTTCTTTAAAATATCTGTTCGGAATAGCAAACATTGCCTAGAATTTTCTATTACATGAGGACGGCTCTGATGGCTAAAAATTTCTAGATGACCGTTCCATTCATGTACAATTTTCGAAGCTTATCTAATAAATTCCCTACGATTTTCTGAAGTTTAATTTTCGAATTTTACTTTCTAATTTAGGCTATTTCTCATAGAAAAAAGAAAACCTAAAATTTTCCGATTCAGAAATGTGATGGAAAGAGGAATTAGAAAATTGGCGCTTTCGTAATACGTCAACTTTTATGTAAAATTTTCACGGGGAAAATAATACTCAAGCCCTTGTAACTTCGAAAAGACTCAAGTTCTCCTAGGACGACCGAATAGATACAAATTTTACAGCGCCGCGTAGAATGCTTTTCTAGAGATCTAAAAGTACCCTGGATAGGCTAAAAAGTGTTTTCAATGTATTTTAGCCTGCAGTGCAGGCGTTTTCTTTTAGCGCGCAATTTGCTCGCGAAAGCGCCATGTTGAAACTTGCCGAAGAGAGTAGGAGATGGGGTTACTATTTCTACTCTCCCCAATCTTCCACTGTCATAAAATCAAAGGTTGCGGCTACAACAATATTACGAACACGAACAAGGTTTCGCCCACCCAAAATACGCCAGCACTGCAGGCTAAATGTATTTAGGACGAAACTGTCGTTGGGTGCCCCTGGTTTTACGCCAAAACAGTTTGTAAAAGCCAACAGTTTGTTTAGTATAACCAATTCAGAGCAGTGCGGATAAACATCCTAATACCAGACTAACGGATCCAAAGATTATTGAGATTACTCGGCACTAAAAACCAGTCAACAAATAGCGTGTCTCCCTCGCGTGCGCCCGTTCTTTCTTGCGCCCATTTATTTCCTAGCGCCTGCTGCGTAGGCTTGTCAACAAAATTTCGGGAACGCTTACTCGAACTCTATATATACTTTCGCTGCATAAAAGATAAAAACATGCCATTATAGCTATGAGGCCATGTAGGTGTAATATTCCTTTTCTTACCACATGTAACCACAAGATTTAATATTACAAGAAAGCGCATAGAGACTGGGAATTAGTACGTCTTCATACTGCTTGACGTAATCATCTATGGGAGCGTGTAGTGGCCAGTGGCCAATATATGATCTTACAAACTTGAGATATAAGCATAACCAATATATGATCTTACAAACTTGAGATATAGCATAGCCAATATATGATCTTACAAATGTGAAATTATAGAATATTTCCGCACATAACAATATTGCTGTGCAAAAATTTGGAGTGTCCAAAGTGTAATCACGCCGAGGTCGGTTATTTGAGTGACGTGTTTTTGTAAGTTTAGTTGTTGGTTAACTTGTAATCGTAGCAAAACGGGTGGCGCTCAGAGTGGCGCTTACGTGTGACGGTTAGTACCTCACATTTAGAGGTGTTAAACTTTAGGTGCCAATTATCGGTACCCAGGTACCCCTGGGTTCCAGAGGTTATTTTTTTCTTATTTAATTTTTCGTCACAGGTATTTTGAAAACAAATCTAAGGACCCGCTTGAGCCAGTGTTGATTTGGAGAAATATAACGACCAAGCAAGACTCATAATATGACCCCAGGGTATGACCCTCACCGCGAAAGATTATTGAAACCGCAAAACCTAACTTTGGAATAAAACACAGCAAATTAATTTAATTACTTTAGTTATTATTCCTGAAAGCCGGTTTAATGCGGAGTAATTTTGTTCAATGTTATTGCATTTTACAATTAATTCTCAGGGGCACCCAGTTGTTCGAAGAAGAAAATATAGCTCTTGACAGTACAGTAGTTATAATATCAGGCATAAGTGGCTTCATTGGAGCGTGCAGTGGGTAACATAAAAGTGTATGTGTTTCGACCTCAGTGAACAGAAAGTTCAGAAAGAGGAAGCAGTGCTCATTCTGTCGATCGAAATGGATCCAAACCTGCTTTTACTGATAATGATGATCATCGTTCTATATTTTCTCACAAAGATTTGTTTCGCCGTAATAACAGCCGGTCAGCAAAGAGTTTTTGCTGTACAGATCCCTGCGCTGATCAACTTTAGGAACCAGGGCGCGATACAAAGGCTAGAGGACATGACTTTTCAAGGCGCAAGACAAGTAGAGGACCAAACCATTATCAGGAGAGCTGACAATCGAGTACGCCCACAACCTCAGGAACATGACGAATGAAATAATTAAGTAAGTATTTCGATGGTTGTTGGAAATTTTTAATGTGCTTTTCCAGTTTTAATAATTATGGAATGTCGTATTTCTTATTTTATTGCTTTTTTTTAATGAAGGCGTCATTGTGTTCATCGAAGTAACTGCTTCTTGAAAATTTTAATTGTCTTCCTTTTCATTTTTAAAGATTTTTATCGTAAACCTTAGTGAAGAGTTTTCCTGTTAACAACTGGCTAATAGGAATCTCTCTTAATACATAGACTATATACTGCACTTTATTTGAGAACTGTGTTCCAGTCAAGATTACTATTTAGCCCTTGTAGAAGGCAAAATGGGCTCAGTGACAATGCAGTAACGTTTGCTTTTTTTAGCTTATAAACATTATGTTTCTGAACAGCGAAACGTTGCCTACTCATTTCCGGGTAAACTCCAAACCGACGAAAACGCTACCCATTAACAAGCCGTCACATTTCCTCCTTGTATTTGCCTTTAAATGATATGCAAGTGCTTGATTGTCACTGCTCTTGAAAAAGTCTTCATATTCTTTCTTTTTCAGGACATCCTCCGAAGACTGGTTCAGTATCAAACTTTTTGTCTGTTGACTTCTTTGTCCGAAAATCAGTTTATGATATTTTGTGGAAAATTATTCTAAAAAAAAAGAAAAGGATCTGGCCATATTGGATAATGCAATAACCCTACTTTTGACGCTACAATTTATGGACATCTACTTGTGCATGACTACCTTGCTGAGAAGAACACACAAAACAAGACAGCTTTTTTAAGTACGTTCCAACGAGTGTGAATTATATATTAATTAATAGTTTGTAGACCACAGAGAACTCGTGTGAAAAACTGAAATAAAATGTTTCAAAATTGTATTTGATTATGACTGCTGAGAGGTGATAAACTCTACAAATCCTTCAATTGATTGTCTAACTTTATCGATTAATATGTCTTAACACCGGCTACGAAATTTGCATACAAGTGTCGTTTCTTTTAATTTATAAACACTGCCCAAGGATGCAAAACGTCCACTTCCGGATGATGTTAAGTTTCAACATGACGTAGACTAGTGTGGCTACCGGGTTATTTTTAGCCTGTGTACAGACGTTCCCCTCCCCTCAGAAAAAGATCGGGAAGAAAGACGGCGAGGGCATAATCCTGGTTTTCATAAATGCACGTGAGACGAGGAATTGTGTAATTAAGCACCCGTCTTCTCTAGCCTCCCCGCAGACGTCCTTTGGGGTTCGTTCGTCACGCATTCATTTCTCTCGCTACCGTCTTCTCTGGCGAGCACAGTTTCAAATTTTCGGCTCACTGAAAAGTGCTTTATACTCCGCGTCACTGGTAATATCCGAGGAATCCTGAGTAGATTTCGGGAAAGATTAAATCACTGACGGGACTCTTATCAGGAGGAAAACAATTTTGCACGTATTTTTTAGATAAAAATCCTTTCTGATTTTTATTGCTAGTGCGAACTGTCACAATCAGTGAACGAAACGGAAGAAACGAACTCGCCATGACGACAGGGATAATAAGCCTTGTATTAATTGTCTTGATGGCCATTGTGATGTACTTTGTGATGAAAATATACTCAGTTCTGAGAGACTTTGCGCGCTGTTTTCACCAAGTTCACGATATTGAGATGGACGCCGCTACAAAAAAGACGGAGTTGCACGGTGGAGTAGCACCAAGACAGAGGCAAACCGTCATTTTGATGGCCGAGAAGTACGAGAACACCTCGCGCGTTCAACAGGAACACGACGAAAGAAACAAAGAAGTAAGTGAGTTTAAGTCTGTTAAGAAAACGCTTTGAATTGTGAAACTTTCACGGCCAGGACAAGACTTAACCTTAACCCGTCTAAAACGTTGCTTTCCTGTGGCCTTTAAATTTTACAGAAGTTTTTGTTACTAGTTTCTGTTTTCAGGGAGTCTTTTTGAAGAGTTTACAGCGCTCAAATGAGACGAAATCAAACCACTTGGAGGCTTAAATTGACCAAAAAAAATGTTAATCCATGACTACTTCAGTAGTGCAACGGTTTGACACTTGTACGATGTCAGCTGAGTTTTTTCTTTCCGTATTACAACAAGAAATGAAAAGAAGATAAAACGAAAACGAAAAACAAGGAAACGGAGCTACCAAGGCCACCCAATTGGAGCTCGGATTTTTTTTAAGCTTACTTCTGGTGTCAAAAATCTCCTTCATCCAAATTAAGACAACAAGTGATGGGTAAAGAGAATGCAATTAATCGGATTAACGTATATGTTGTAGTTAACTTTTTATCCCAGGCAATTTTGTTTTTCTTTCGTTTTTGGCTATGGAAATGTATGCTAATGAAGTTGAAACAAAAGAAAAATAAAAATTACCTGAGATAAAAAATTAACTACAAAATATACATCAAAACATTGGCACTTCCATTAAGCTTTTTTTTTTCAGTAAAAATAAATGGTGTTTCAATGGTGCTAATTAAATTAAGCGCCAGAGGGCAAGCATAGTATTAGCGGCGAATGTCGTAAATATGCTAAGTTTTCTGTTTTGAATGATGACCGAGTACTCCTGTTTAAAACCTTATGCATGCAGTTCAATGCATTCTATATTCGTGACGTTGCTCTTGGTCCAAGTAATCTCAGTAATGTTTTGCGGTAAAGGAATAAATATATATGGCTAGGATCCGTAGTGAAAACTGAAGTGAAAAACACGCTGCTGTTATAAAAATAGACTGACGTTTCAACAATGCTCTAGAGCCCGCCCTGACAAGTGTCGGGAGGTGTCTCATAACACATGAGACACGGTGGCATTTTAGTCATTGGCCGGAACGTGCTTAGCGCTCGTCAATAGTACAGATTTTTGAGGAACCGTTAGCTTTATCGTACTGTTTCGAAGAAAATTCTTTCAGATTTCCATCGCTGACGAAACATAAAAAGTGCAGCACTGATTCCCGGACTATACAAATCTGAATATTCAAAAGTGACTGGAAGCAATCACTTTGCCGACAGTGAACGTGAAGAAGTGTACAGCTACGAATGCTACGATTGTAATCATGAAGACCGAAATAATAAGTCTTGTATTACTTGTCTTGATGGTCATTGTGATGTACTTTGTGATGAAAATATATTCAATTCTGAGAGCCCATGAGTGCAGTTTTCACCCAGTTCACGATATTGAGATGGACGCCGCTACAAAACGGACGGAGTTGCACGGTGGAGTAGCACCAAGACAGAGGCAAACCATAATTTTGATGACCGAGAAGTACGAAAAAACCTCGCGCGTTCCACAGGAACACGACGAAAGAAACAAGGAAGTAAGTAAGTTTAAGTCTGTTAAAACTTTGAATAGTGTTAAGTTCAAGCCAAGGAAACTTTCACGGCCGGGACAGGACTTAACCTTGACCAATCTAAATAACAGTTGCTTTCCTGTGGCCTTTAAATTTTAGGCAGGCTGACGGTAGAATGTCCAAGTTTTCCGCAGTTTTCGGTCCAGCTGCATGCTTTTTCGGTTCAGGGAATAACATCCGAACTAGAACTCGGAGAGTCGTGAGTTCGATTCTCACCTGGAGCTCAGAAACTTTTTTGAGCTTTCTGGTGTTAGAAATCTCTTCTTCCGAAATAAAAAGAAAAGATGTTCCCAATTGCCGAAGACATACACGTCCTTCGTTCACTGAAACAACGCAGGATGGAGCATGAAACGACGCAGAATGGAGTTTTGTTCAGTGCCACTTCACCCGTCCCGCATATCTGCACACGCGCGCTTACTACCCTTAGGGCTATAAAGAGCTTGAAGGAAAAAACAAAAGAGTGCAGTCTCACGTTGACTACAACATCCAGGCATGCACATTTAATTCTGTTCGCTTTTTCATTGTTAGGTTATCACGCAGTTGCAAAGTGAACAAGACTAAAAGGAAATCGTCAATCAAGTTTTACCTTCACACTGTATATATAGGCGATGCTTTTATAGGGGAGTTTTCAACTCAGAATTTAGATGCATTAGAACTAAATGAAGTCGCACCTACATTGTGATATTGATGTCGAAAAGCCCTTCATAAAGTATGTGTGTATGTTTTTATATGCGCAGGATTGTGCCAAACACAGCTTTGAGAGCTTTGAGGACCTATAAACGTTTCAGAGGTGTTTTGAACGTTAAGGATGTCAATCGAGATCAAATAGGATGAAATATAACACTGATTTTTTTTTTAATTATTTTTTTCCGTATTTTGATTAATTGCCTTCCTCTCTATTTTTCCTGCTGTAATTTTCAGTTTTTTTTTTCTTTTCAACAACTCTGTACTGAATTTTCATTAGATAGCTAGTTAAAAAACGTTACTTTAAATCGTAACCATACTACGAAGCAATTACTCAATCCGCTGTACAGTGTAAAGACGGACACTCTCTGAAAGGAAAGCTTATGACATTGAGATGTGGGATTAAAAACAACCTTATGGTTCTGATCTTACGTGCATGTACTTCATGGGTTGACACAAAGGTCACTCTAGACAAAACAAATTTAGGTCTGAATAAAGATGATCTTCTTGTGTATCCGGATTTTCCCAGCTTTATATGCTTAAATGAAATCATCGGCCACTGCACTCTTGTGACCAAATTCATCACAAAATGGAATTGCAATTATTTGGTATCCCAGCAAACAGAGCTCACCCAAAGCGAGACTCCGCCAACATGATAACCGACCCAATAACTACTATCTAAACGAACACGAAGCATAAAGAAGATTTTTTTTCATGCAGGAAACAAGCGGGTATGGATCGCTTTACCTTGCCAAACAATGTAACCGATTTATTTTATTTTTTGCTGGAACCTGATGTTCTCTCTATAATCCTTTCCAACTCGGCAAAGGATTATAGAGAAAGCTGTAAAGATAACATACCAGTTTAGTAACAAAATCCAAAGCCGGGTGATAAAATCGCTCGAGGATTACACAGAAAAGACAAAACACAAAACTTAAGTGACGTTATATATATATCGCTGTGGCTATATGGCCGGTAACTGGTCAAGGTTTTCAAAATACTAAATGGCCGGCAGTTCTATATTCTCAGTAAATTTCACAAAATCGAAAGATTCCAGCTAATCTAAACTATCATATGTCGATTTAGAAAAGTCAAGCGATCCTGAAATGCTTTAAAGATCTTAAGTCTAATGTTTGGTTTACGCTGAACCATGTTTTGTGACACTTTTCAGCTCGACTGCCGGTCAAGGTTTTCAAAACACTAAATAGCCGGCAGTCCGTTATTCTCAGTAAATTTCACAAAATCTAAAGGTTCCAGCTAATCTAAACTATCATATGTCGATTTAGAAAAGTCAAGCGATCCTGAAATGCTTTACAGATCTCAAGTCTAGTGTTAAGAAAAATGCGAGGAAGAGTTTTGTATTGTGTTAAGTTCAAGCTAAAGAAACTTTCACGGCCGGAACAGGGCTTAACCTTACCCCATAAAAAAAACGTTGCTTTCCCGTGGCCTTTAAATTTTCCAGAAGGTTTTGTCCCTTTTTTTTGTTCTTAAGAGTTCAGAGCGCTAAATGAGAGTAGTTACGGACAAAATCAAACCATTTGGAGGCTTAAATAGACTACAGGAAACATCTAGATTTTTAACTTGTGTTGGAAGGCAAAGAGTCCAAGATGTGGTTTTTATTTACGCTTCAGCTGTTTTTTAATAACTCTTCACGAAAAGATGTTTCTTTAGCTCAACCAACTTTCATTAACGTTGTATAATCGAGTTTAACAACACTGTTTCTCAGGAAAGTAAGTCAAGCGCCGCTAATGCGATTGTTGGAGAGTCAGGGGCATTCTTTCCGCTCCCACTTCTCGCTTCTGGCACTCGCGCGCGTACCACCTCATCAACCAGACTGCTCGAAGTCTAGTGTTTGACTACAACATCCGGGTACATCTAATTCCTCTTGCTTTTCTTTTGTTAGCTTATTGCGGCTGGGACGTGTGCAAGTCCAATATAAAACTAGATAACTTTTACGTACAGTGTACATATTGTATATATTGGCGATGCTAAATCAGAGTTTCGATGTCTAAGAATTAGATGAAATCGTAGTTTTATTTTCGAGACTGATCCTAAAAAGCCTTTCATAAGAGAAGCTCGAAAAAGTAACATACTACTTTGCTTGTATTCGCTCATAACCACGTCATAACCGCATAGCTTTGAAAACCTTTAAATATTTGAGGTAGTCAAACCTTAGCAACAATCCTGTATGGACCTGTATCAATATTATGAAGGTGAATGATACCGCCTGTGTCACTGAATGAAAAAAGAAAACAGTTCTTATTTTTTTGGTAAGCCCCATGGCTGAGTGTCAGTGTAGTTTCTTTTGGTTTCCCTCACAATTGACCTTTATCTTTTTTTCTTCTGTAAAAATCATGTTAATCCATGATTACGAGACTTGTACGATGTTAGCTGATACGGAGTTTTTTCTTCCCGTTATTGCAACAAGAAATGGAAAGAAAAACAACAAAAACTACAACGAAACTAGACTGCAAAACAGTCCGCATTTTTACGTATTTAAGTACGCGAGAGCAGTCAAACAAAAGGTCTGGAATGAGGCTGAAAACAGAGAGCGAGACTGCGGAGAGACGCTAAAAATACGGTTTTTTTTCTCTCGCCTCGCACGCCCTACGGGCGTGTGAAGCTCGCGCGCTTCGCGCGCGTAAGACTCGTACGCCACGCTTTACCGATTTCTTTACTGATTTTGAGAAAAAAACCGACTGTTTTGCAAACTACAACGAAACACACGGAAAATACCAATTACTATTGGCCACCCACTGAAATAAAAAGACGTGTCATTAAAAACCAAGACGGAAATTTCGTGACTATCCTGTTTGCGTGATACCAATTTAAGATTTACATGTTTGTTGTTTCTATACAAAGGCTTTTCGATACGGTTTTCCTATTTTTCTACAAGAACCACTTATGGATTGAAGTTTCGACATGTCATAATTTGTGGCAAAATGGAAATAAACAAGACTAGATAAACTACATTTTTTTGAGCTTTTTTCTGGTTTTAGAAATCTCCCTCTTCCGAATTAAGACAACAGGTGATGGGTAAAGACAACGCCATTAATGTATACATCTAAACTTTGAAAGTTTCATTTAGAATTGCGTTTAAGCTTTTTTTTTAATAAATAGTGTTTCAATGTTGCTCACTCACTCGCACGCGCCTTGAAAACAAGGGCTCGATGACAAGCTAGTCCAGTTCCGGTCCTTCTCTCTCTCTGGAGAGAAGAACCGGAACTGGACTAGAGGGCATTATAATTGAGTAAAAAATTCGACGAACGTCGTACTGAAATATGCTAAGTTTTGAACGACGACCGAGTACTCCTGTTTAAAACCTTATGCATGCAGTTCAATCCTTTCTATATTCGTGACTTTGCTCTTAGTCTAAGTAATCTTTAAGCAACAAAAAACGTTTCCCGTGTTTGCATAGCCTGATATAAACACTCGAGGGGTTGGGAGAATTCGTGACAGTTTAATGCAAACCCGAGACGAAGTCGAGGGTTTGCATAACTGTCGAGAATTCTCCCAACCCCTCGAGTGTTTATATCAGGCTATGCAAACACAGGAAAAAGTTTTCTATTGCTTTTATAAAATAACTTTCCCGAGAAAAAACGCAAAACTCTTTGTTATGGCTCTGATTAAAAGAGAAATTCTTACCAGTCGCAAAGTATTGTACCCGAAGTCTTGCACGCGTAATCAGTTCTTGTCTTGCAAAAAGATGCTATTCAAAATACTGATTTTTCTCGCTTAAAATGTCAGCTTAAGCGAAAAAAAAAAATGACACACCTTCTTTGTAGTGAATGGGTAAATAAAGTAAACTTGTCGAGTTTTGAACTCGAAACTTTTTCAAATTCGTGCTTGCGTGATTAGCGCGCGAAAAGCAAACATCTTGACCCCACAACCACGTTTACACACTCTCGTGCAAACACTCCTCTGGCCAATCAGTGCGCGCGTACTATCTTAGTTATTTTATAAAATGTTTTGTAGTGATGGAATAAATATTTGTGGTTAGGATCAGTGAAAGCTTTGGAGGCCGTTTAATTACACGTGATCGCGGAAATTGTTTATCTAACTGTCGCTTTCGGTGGAACAGTGTATTGTCATCGGAACGTGAACAGTACGTGTCATTGGTACAGATATCCGAGGAACCGTGAGTGTAGCCTTGCAAGGCTTGTCGTACAGTTTCGAAGTAAATCCTTTCAGATTTTTATTGCTGACGAAACATAAAAAGTGCAGCATTCCTGGACAATACAAATCTGAATATTCAAAAGTGACTTCAAGCCACCATTTTGCCGACAGTGAACGTAAAGAAGTGTACAGCTACGACTGCTACGATTGTAATCATGACGACCGGAATAATAAGCCTTGTATTACTTGTCTTGATGGCCATTGTGATGTACTTTGTGAAGAAAATATACTCAGTTCTAAGAGCCGTTGAAAGTAACCTCAACAGAGTTCATGATCCTGGAAAAGAAGATTCAGAACAGAGAACGGGGCAAACTGGAGTGGTACATGGAAAGCAGCAAACCCCCATTTGGAGCGTCAAGAACAAGGGGCGCGTTCCCGAGGAACATGACGAAAGAAAAATCCAAGTAAGTCGGTTGAGGCTTGTTAAAAATATAACGTCGTTGTAAGATTTTGGTCGCAGGAACTACGACATTATTTACTAAATATCACCTTAATAAGGGAAGAACTTTACTCGGCTCTAGGTTTTTTTGCTAGTTTCTGTTTCCAGTTAAAGTTTCGAAAACACGGGCGCGTCCCCGCGAGGAGCATAATTAACGAAATAAAAAGCCAATTACGTCAGTTAAGGTTTTTTAAAAGAATAAAACGTCGTTATGAGATGTTGGTCTTAGAAACTACGACATTATTTACTTAATATCATCTTAACTCTTTAAACCCTAAGATCAAAATTTGAATTTTCATTTGTTGCCTCTATTCATTTCCTACAGAAGTAGTGGGGAGAATTTGAAAAAATATCAAGCAAATTCATCTTGTGTGTTTAAGTGTTTAAGCGCCGAGACTAAGCGATCTCTTAAAACATATAATTTGAGTTTGAACGGGCGGTCTGAAGGTAGAATGTCCAAGTGTTCGCTGAAGCAGTTTTTTCGGTCCAGCTTCTTTTTCGATTCAGGGAATAAAATCCGAACTCGAGCTTGGGCGGTCGTGAGTTCGATTCTCAGCTGGAGCTCGGATTTTTTTCTGAGCTTTCTGGTGTTTAACAGAGTTCTCCTTCTTCCAAATTAAAAAAGGTGTTTCCACACGCTTCCACACGTCCTACGTTCACTCACTGAAATAACACAGTATAATTGGGTTAAAAACACAATTCCTCACGAGAGCAGGTCAAGCAGTGCATTCCGTTGAACGTCCGGTCATGATTGCGAAACAGCCTCTCTTTTCTTGAGTTCGGCGCCGTTTCTCGCGTTTCGCTTCGCCGCACACGCGCGTGTATTGTAATACCCTATTAACTCTGAAAGAAAAACAAGACTGTTTGCAGCCTTGTGCCGACTAGAACATTCCAGCATATTTCATTCCATTTGCTTTTTTATTGCTAGGTTGTTACGGTTGCAAAGTGAACAAGACTAAGAAGACAACATCAATCAAGTTTGGCATACTGTAAATATAGGCGATGAATAATAATAATGATAATAATAACATAATAATAAATATTTATATAGCGCCTATACTTTTCAGTGCTAAGCGCTTTTATAGAGGAGGTTTTAGTAAACTCAGAATTAAGATGTCTTAGAATTGAATGAACTCCCACCTATATTAATTGTGCTATTGATGCTAAAAAGCCCTTCATAAAGTATGTGTGTATTTTCTTGTTATATGCGCAAGGTTGTGACAAACACAGCGTCGATGACCTATAAATGTTTGAGCTGTTTGAACGTATGATGACAAATAAGATCAAATACGATGAAATATGACGCTGATTTTAGAAAACTTTCAGTTTTTTTCATATCTTGGTTACTTGGCTTCCTCTCTAGTTTCCTTGGTGTAGTTTTTTTTTTCTTTTTAACATCTCTGTAATTTTCAGGAAATATAGCTATTAAAGAATTGTTACTTCAAATCGTAACCTTACTACGAAGCAACTCAATCGTACAGTGTTGAGACCCCACTGATAGGAAAGTTTAATACTAGCATTGAGATGTGGGATATTACAAAAATAATCTTTTGGCGGAAGTAACGTTTTTAGTATAGTAGGCCTCTTACAAATTTTATAATTACTTAGATAAGTTATGGAAAACGGCATCGAGCCAATCTGAGGTGGGTTGGAATAATTTCATTTACAGATTTTCTCTTTGCCACCTGGGGACAGACAATTGGGGTTTTGTGCTAATCCAGTTAGGTATTTCCTTGTGAAAATTTTGCGACTTGCCAAATATTAGAAAGCTTAGCTGGCTGCCGGGCTGTACACTTGCACGACGGACCGGCTGACCTTTCCCCGGTGAGACTATGGATAAAATCCTTCGGTAATGAATCACGAGACAGGTGATGTGCAAAATTCCGGAAAATTCAGTGAGTTTTAGAAGTTCGACTTTTTTTTACCTGTTATAACCAACTGGCAACTGTCAGTCATAAAAATTCACAAAAGACACTTCTTATAGACTGCCAATCTGTGGTTGTTGGTTTTATAGATTAGATTGGCAGTCTATAAGAAGTGTATTTTGTGACGTTTCTTGACTGACATTAGTTATAAAAGTCAAGAAACGTCACAAAATACACATCATGGTAAGCAATTAAGTGTTTTCCGTTGGTTTTGCTGGTTTTAAGAATGCGGCACACGTATTTCCTGTATCCATTAGCATCAGCAATGCAAATACGCAGCCCAAAAATAAAGCTTCTGTGATCATCTTAAGGAAGCGCGTGACAAACAGTTAGCTTCAATTAAAACTTCAATTAAAAGTTGTTGTTTGTTAGTGCTGCATGATTCAGCTGAAATTAAAGCAATATTGTTTTAGTTCTGCTTTAGCTGTGGGCTGATTAAATAGTGCACTGATACTGGGTTTTTCATTAAAATGTACAGAAAAGGAGAGGGCTCATGAATAGCGTGGTCTAAGAAATGGTTTTGAGGCATGAAAAATACTCGTGAAAAAAATAATAAAATAATGATAATTAGAATAATAGACTCTTGTGACTACTACTTTGATAAACTGTAAAGGGAATTACTTTTCTAAACAGTTTATTACAGAAGTATTTCTGGTTGTACTATTTTGAAGATATTAATTTACAACACTCTTCAAAGATTATACTCAACGGCTTACAAATCTGTTCAGTTTTGTATATTTGCAATGATATATTTTTAGTACTTTCATTTAAACTTCGGGTTTTATTTATTTTAAAAGCAGTGAAACCCTCGCTTCAACCAACAAACAACAATCATTTTTACACGAAAAGGTCAAAGCAAAAGACCTCACTACTGAGCAGCCCAAAAATAAAGCTTCTGTAATCATCTTAAGGAAGCGCGTGTCGCTCTCCCATGGCCTTTACAGAAGGTTTTGTTACTAGTTTCTGTTCTTAAGAGTTCATGGCGCTGAATGAAAACTCCTAGCGACAAAATCAAACCATTTCAGCATTTAGGGCTTAAAAAACTTTCACGAAACATCTAGATTTTTGACTTGCGTTGGAAGGCAAAAAGTCCAAGATGTGGTTCTTATTTACGTTTCAGCTGTTTTTTAAATAACTCGTCACGAAAAGCTGTTTCTTTACTGAAGCCATGCTCAACCAACTTTTATCAACGTGGTATAATTGAGTTTAAGAACACTGCTTTCAGGAAAGCAAGTCATGCGCCGCTAATCCGATTGTTGGATCATGGCCTGGATGGAGAGTCAGGGGCATTCAGGTGTGGTCTCTGCATGCCTGCCTAGCCTGCCTTTTCGCGTCTGGCGACCTCGCCACTCGCGCGCGCGCGTTCCACCCAACCTTTTAAGAAAAACAAGAGACTGCTCGAAGTCTAGTGTTTGACTAAAACATCCGGGTACATCTAATTTCACTTGATTTTCTTTTGTTAGGTTACCGCGGCCGGGAAGTGAGCAAGACCAAGATAAAGCTGGTTAATTTTTATGTACAGTGTTCATATTGTTGTACAGGCGATGCTTTCAGAGGAACTGTAAATTTTCGATGTCTAATAATTAGACGAAATTTGATACTAATGCTAAAAAGACTTTCATAAGAGAAGCTCCAAAAATCCGGGATAAATCAACGTAAATACTTTGCTTATATTCGCTCATATGCTCAAGATTGCAACAAATAGCTTTAAAAACCTTTTAATGTTTGAGGTGTTCAAGCCTTAACAACAATCCTGTATCAACTGAATATCAAGGTCAATGATACCGCCTGTGTCACGGACTGAAAAAAAATCATGATCTTTCTCAACATTTCCTAAGTGTTTTTTCTAAGCTCCACGGCTGAGTCTTGCACTTTCTTTTGGTTTTCCTCACAATTTACCTTTACGTAGTTATGCTTTTTCTTCCGCTAAAATCACGCTAATCCATGACTACTTCCGCAGCCGGTGTAAGACCGTGTACGTGTAACGGCTCGACACTTGCACAATGTCAGCTGATACTGGTTTTTTCTTTCCGTTTTTACAATAAGAAATGGAAAGAAAAGAAAAAGAAAAACAAGGAAATAGTGCTACCAATTTGGCCATCAACGGCGACCATCTATCTTATAATAGAAAATTTTACGTCCGTCAAAAGATGTGAGAATAATACTTCTATAAAAACATCCATAAAGCATGCCGGAAGCTTCGTGTCTATCCTGTTTGTGCAATGATGCATAACCTTGTGTACAAAGAGTTTACATGGTTGTTGTTTCCATAAACACGGTTTTCATATTTTTCTTTAATAACCACTTATGGACTGAAGTTTGACATGTCACAATTTGCCAAAAAATAGAAATTATTACGACTAGAAAAAATCGTAATCAGCCTAGTAAAGATATAATTTTGCAAATTAAGTCAGCCAAGGTTGATACCTGCCATTAGATATCCGACATTAAGACAACAGGTGGTGGGTTGAGAGAATGCCCTTAATGTATACATCTAAATAAACTTCGAGTTTAAAGGGGAATAAGTTTCACTAACAACAGCGATGGTGCCGAAAAGCCAAAAAACAAAAAAAAAGCCGAAAAACTCCCCACATACACTTTCATTTAGAATGTGAAAGAAATTAGAAAATTCCTTTGTTTACCAAGTAAGGAAGGAAATAGCAAAGACTAAACAATGAGTAACCACATGAATTGATTAAAAGAAAGCACATAGCGAATGCACGGCAAAAGTAGTCATTAAGGAATTCTGGAGAAAGAGTCTTGCTGACTAACATCGGTAACATGACAAGGAGGATTGGCCAGTGCAGGCCAAGAGGGCTCTTGCATTGAGTAGACTTTTTAGATACTCCATCACGCCAAGTGCACCTTTTTGGCGCTTGCAAACACATGTAAAAATCAAACAAAAACAAAATGCAGATGAGAATATTATGTTATAATTTTCAAAATTTACGCGGAGTGTACAAATATAAAAAAATGAAAATTTTAAAATTTTGAATAAAGTATAAACAATGGCCCTACAGAAAAAAATGTTTTCATCATGGTAAAAAAATAATAATAATACAATGGCTACGGGTTTCGTTAAATTCCATCCCGGAAAAGACTCGGTTCAATGCACAGTAAGTATTCAATGTCTGGTGATTTGATTAAAACATTACTATTCTTGAAAAAACTGTCTGAAAGAAAAGGAAACTGTTCACGAAACAGCCGACACCCCAGACTTGTAAGTTAACAGACCTCAATAGAACAATTGATTTATGTCAATGTACATGCTATTACTCCTTGTACCTTAATCTAACAGTCTTCATACAAAGCCGTTGTTCCGTTTTCAACTCGAAATGAGGATGTACAAAAAGGCAAAAATGTATTTAAAAAAAAATCATGATAAACCACTTATTGGCCTTTTTGGTCCTTAAACATTTTTCGCAATATCACGCGACACAGTTTAAATATTTTTAATTACTACCTATTATGCAATGTAGTCATGGAGGGGGGAGGGGGGGGCTACTTTTGCTGACAAGAATAAATTTCTAGGAATCTTGGAAAATGTGGAATCAGAAAACATTAAGATCTCAGTCGATCTCAGCCCACCCTGGGTGCCAGGGCCTTTTCATGCGCGGTTTCCGGTTTCGGTCAGGTCTTAAAAAGTGACCCACGCGAGTAATTTCAACACACCAGTCAGACTTCATTCATAATTCATCACGCAACATATAAACCGAAAGTCTCAGCCTTGGATCTCAGTCAATAACGAAGGGTTAGACACTTGTTTACCAAAGATGTTCTAAACATAATCCTAAATTCTCTTATATTTAGTTAATTATTTTACTGTTCAACCATATGGTCCGGTACATTCAAACAAGATATGAAGAAGTTACAACTGATGCAAAATTTTGCCGCACGCATATTGACCCCAGGGTATTGACCACTCCAGAAAATACCGTAGTATACCATAATGCTCTTTGTTTGTCATCCCAAAATTTTGCATGAGCATTGTCTTCAGAAACTGAAGACAATGCTTATGCAAAATTTTGGGCTGACAAACAAAGAGCATTATGGTATGTTATGGTATTATCTGGAGTGGTCAATTGACCGACACCAGAAAGCCATACGTTCCCCTGAATACTGCACGAACTGGGCTGGCTTACTGTAAAGGAACTGTTGCGCTCGCGGAACACTACCATGATTTAGAAATGTCTGACGCCTAGCCCGTATTTAAGTTCAACGCCGCAGTTACAGAGCCCTCGGAAACGTACGAGTACAACGCTAGAACGGAGATCAACTTAGCCTTCCCAAATGTCGCACAGCAATTGCTCAGCGTTCGTTTTTCTACAGGGTAGTAGCATCATGGAACAGCCTTACCGTGGTCAGACAAGAAACTCTACATCTATTCAATGTTTTAAGAAGAAAGCTAGATTTGAAATCAGTTGCGCTTAGTTTTGATAGCAATTTATTCTATCATTTTGTAAAATTGTAAACACTATTACATATGTACATCATTAACCCTTTTAACCCTAAGATCAAAAATTAAAATACTCATTTGCCGCTCCTACTCATTTCCTAAAGAAGTAGTGAGAAGAAGTTGATAAGATATCAACCAAATTCATCTTGTGTGATTCTGTCTGCAAATCTCATAACCACTCTGTTTTATAAAGCATTGATATTACAAGGAGAACTTTGATGCTGATCACTCTTAGGGCTTAAAGGGTTAAATGTCCGAGACACTGAGTTACGGGGGCGGTCCTTAAAATAGCAGTGACTTCACTGGAGTGTGCAGCCGGCACTATTTTCAACGTAACAGGACGGCAAAACACTTCTGTGTGACAAACGTGACAGGGCTATTACTTGCGTGTTTTGTCGTGGTCTTCTAACCAATGTTTTCTGGTCGTCTACAAAAAGATCTGTTTAAAGGAAAGTGAAGTTTGGCGAAAAGTTGTTTCAAACAAAATTATTGTCACGTTTGCACACAAGGTTTGCCGTTTTCTTTTCCCTTCCTTCCTGTTGCGTAAGTTCACTAATATATGCCCTACTTTCGGTGTTGTGTGATGAATTATGAATGAAGTCACTAGCTAGTGTGTTGAAATTACTCGCGTCCAAACTCGTCTGGTCTCATTGGAGCGTGTATCGAAGCAGTAAATCACAAAGCAAAACACTCGTGTGTCGAAATGGATCCAAACCTGCTTTTACTTATAATGATGATCATTGTTCTATATTTTTTCACTAAGATTTGTTTGGCCGTAATAACAGCCGGTCAGCAACGAGTTTTTGCAGTACAGGTCCCTGCGCTGATGGACTTCAGGAGGCAGGGCGCGGGTGAGATACAAAGGCTAGAGGACATTACGAGACAAGTGGAGAACCAAACCATTAACAGAAGGGCTGAGAATGGAGTACGTCCGCAACCACAGGAAAATAACGAATGAAATATTTAAGTAAGTATTTCGACGGTTGTTTGAAATTTTTAATGCGCTCTTCCAGTTTTTATGCCAAATGGAATGTCGTATTTTTTATTATTTTTAGTGTAAAGTCATGTGCCACATTTCTTCCTTCTATTTGCCCCCAAATGACAATTGCTTGATCGTCACCGCTCTTAAAAATGATTATATATATTTTTTCAGGTCATCCTCCGAAGACTGGTTCAGTTGCAAACTTTTTGTCTTTTGACTTATCCGTATTGGAAAATGCAGTTACCCTACTTTTCACGCTAAAATGGACATCTGAGTGCCCTGCTGAGAGGAAAACAAAATACAAATCAAGACAGCCTTTCGGCATTCCTTTTACTTGTATGCATGATAGAGCAACAACGTGTGTGAATAGGGACTTTACGATCCGGTGACGACGCAAAGACAACGGAACTCAAAAAAGCAATAGGTTTTAATAGAAGGCAAAACAACAACTTTCCACGTGCATGTACTTTTTTGTACATTTCTTTGCTGATTTTTCACGACTACGTCGTTAAACTGCCTAATTTTACATTCAAACAGAGGACGTAAACAAGTAACGATGAAATGTTATTTCTCTTTCTGAACTTGGATAGGGATCGTAGGAATTAAACTCCAGGGGGTTCGCCCACGTTTGAGAAAGTAAATGTATAGGAATAATCGGATCTCAAAGACCCTAATTAGCGTGTAGGCGTGTGTCACGCTTGTAAGTGCCTAGAAGTGAAATCCTCCTTAACTGCAAGTTCTAGAAATGTCATTTTATATCACTTTTCTTATAGTTCAGAAGACTTTGTAAAGTTTTTTCCTTCTTGGCACTCCCAGTATTGTTCAACACGACGTCGAGTAGTAGGGCAGTAATCTTACGTAAGCTCAGTGTGTGCAAGTGTGCAGTTACGAACAGTTTTTCATCTCTGTCATGTACTTGTAAATTGCCATTTCGGCAATTGTATGATAGTATGTCGGTTTCTTTCGTTCGCAATCAAAATGCAAGAAACAATACTGCTGAAATCTCAAAGTTTACAACCCGGTGTTCGTAAATAAAACACATTTTAAACGGCTGCCACTGCCGGAATCTCGCTAGTTTCACTATACTTCATACCCGGACCTCTTAATACTTGAAAAAAAAAGAGAGAACCTTTGTAGAAGTAACTTATACATGGCTATGTTTATCTTAGCTAGCAGACGGTTTTTTCACAAAAATAATCTCAGTAGAAATACTTTCTACTTTATGCTTAACTTTTCGTAACCCCCAACAACCTGATTTTATTCCTTGGTGTTAAAACGCGCATTTTCGCTTTTCAACTCTACAATGTTGCAAAACAAGTTGTACGTTTTTTGTGTACCGTTTTATCGTAGCTTTAGGTCATGTTTAGCGGCAATACAGTCTCAAATTGAACTTAAATGTAGACAGACTGTGCTTACAATAAAAGTTTAGGCCTAAGCCAAACGTCGAACTTTTCATGAGACGAACCAACTAATTTGGGTCGACTTAAAATTTTAAATTCTGTTCGGTAAGACGTAGAATGTAGGACGCGTCGAACCAATCAACTAAATCAGACCAAAAAGCATTATATAAATAAATTTTCTCCCGAACGAGGCTAAATATACCTTATTATACAAATTTTTAACTTATTAGTTTAGTTCGTCGCAGGTGAAGATCGATGTTTGTCCTGTAGACGATCTTCACACTTTCAGCCGGGACTTTCAGACGAATAGAACGTGTTAGACGATCCAAACTCATTCACAAAGAAATTAACTGAGCCAGACCGCGAACTTTTCATGAACTTGACTTACCAAAATTAGTTCGTCACATGAAAAGTTTGATTGTTGGCCTAGGCCTCACTTATTCCACACGGTTGACTGCAAAGTACAGAAGGAGACTAAGAGAATGATTTCCGGTTTGCTGAAAGGAAACTTTTGTGAGCCACCGAACACCTCCAAAGTGCGGAAAGAGTACAGTTGAACTCATTATCATACATTACCAGACCCGAAAACAAAGGGGAAATAAAATTTAAACCAATGATAAAGTTGAACCAAAACATATGCACCAGAAATTAACCTCAGACATCGTAGATTAATTGTCATGGTGTAATCATTGAACATTTATGTCTAAAGACTTAAAACTATTAACTTTTATCAACCGGTAAAGCTTGCTACTTTTTTCGTTGCATATTGTATTGACCTGTATTAGACAGGAGAGTGCAAATGAACGTGATACCGTGATACCGTGAAGGATCTTCTTTTACCAAATACCGTCAGCTAAAACGATGAAAACCCGCACTAATACCGCAGGGCTAGATGATACCGCATTACCGCACATCAAACCCCAATCACCACCTTATGATAGGCTCGTTAAATTTTTCCGTCTTGGGATAGCCACTTTTTGTCTCTAATCGCAATGTTTTGCACTTCTATTCTCGAAGCAAGGACGGAAAAAAAAAAGTCATTCGAAACGTAACCTCCCACCCGGGCGTGGGAAGTTAATACAATAGCAGAGGTAAAAGATAGAAATTTGCTTACCAGTTTCTGCACTGTATCCAGCTCTCCAGTTTTTGCTGCTTTGAACAACAACCGCTGACATTGCAGTGTAGTACCTGGGAAAATCTGATAAAGAAACCTGAAAGGAAAAGAAAAAGATCATTTGCTACCATTATTCGTGGTAATTGTCAACTTCCAACTTTTCGAGAGGGGATAAATAACAAACTGGTGCCTTGGCATAATGTTTACTCGTAACTTAAACCAGCCTTTCCAATATTTACTTAGCAATAAAATGACATTTTAAAAAGGAAAAAGGTCTGTCAGCCATTCGCAGGGACAATATCATTTACACGCGGAAAGCATTAAAAATTCGACTGATACTAGCCGGCCAGCCAGCGTAAATGCCAACAGAAGTTTGCTCGAAATCCTCTTAATGGTAAACCATCTTAATTGTTAACTTATATATTTTTTCTAAGTTACTGTCACAGCTTAAGTGAGATCGTACTACGTTGAATAATGTCCATATCTGTTTACAACCGCTTAGCACTGAAAAGTATAGGCGCTATATAAATATTTATTATTATTATTATTATCATTATTATTATCGTAGGCTGAAGAGAATCAACTTTAACAATCAGTGAACTTCATGGAGTAAGGCTGTTCTTACGTTGAATAATGTCCATATCTGTTCACAAGCAGCTCTACACCTTGCTAAGAGCATTATTAGCACTTTGTTAGGAGGCAGTGTGCAGAGTGGTCAGCGCGTCGGACTCGCAATCGAGCGGTTTCGGCCACGCTTGTAAATAGCCAACTGGTTACCTCCTGCCAGTTAGGGTTTTAATCCTGTTATGTTGTATTTGAATTATTTGTTTACAAGGGCTGTTTTCCATGCCTTAGAGAAGTTATCTTTTAACATACCAGGATCCAGCCTTCAAAGTCTTATTTCTTGAAGAGCTTTCAAAATATATCTGAAAACGAGATGGATGAGGCGGTTGGTAAAAGGTGCTAAGGTCACCAGCCACAGGGATCTCAGATAAGGCGATAGTTCATAACAAATAATACATGTAAATCAAGGTGCAAAATGAGCGTTACCTCATATTTCGAATTGTCACCACTTATCTCAGCAACTTGCTCTTCTTCCAAGCCAAGCATTTGTCGGACCGTCTCTAAAATAGGAGCAAATAAATGTGCTGAAAAAATCTCCAAAAACAGTACGCAGTGCACAGTTAGGTGGGAATTACCTTTCTGATCAGCATTTCCAGAGAAGTCATCAAAAAATTCCCCTGTTATGACAAAAAGACAAAATAAATTTGCAAAAACAGAATACTTATTATAAAACTTATAGAACTTCTAGACGAGTATAGTTAAGTAGTCATGGCTTCGTTATTAAGCTAAATTCTCCTGACCTGTTTCTTTGTCTCTCAAAACCAATTTACGGCCTTTCCAAACTGTTTCATGCACCTTGCTACTGTAAAATCCTGTACCACAAGTCAGGCTCTGAAAATAAGTTAACAAAATGAAGACGTAAACGACTGTCGGCTATTTCCCACATATTGCGCTTTTCGCGTGTTCCGTGATCGTACGAGTTTTTGCATTAGTTTAGTATGACATATTAACACATGACATACCGTGGATTAGTTCTTGGTAGTTCGGAGTTTAAATCTTCGGCCACGCTTGTAAAAGTTAGGATTCTTAAATTTGTTTCTTTTTATTTCAAATATTTGTCTCTTTCAGTTTGGGAGGGGGTGGGGGTGAGGGTAGTGAAAACATTAAACGACAAAAGCTTACCAGGTTAATAATCAGATCCACTGCAAGATCATTAATTGTAACATTCCTACGAGAAAAAGTAATAACAGTTACAACAACAACAACAGTAAATAAAACCAGGGGCCTTTAGGCTCCTGATAAAACGTATAGATAGAGTGGTGTCCACTTAGGTGTCATTAACCTGTAGCCATAGAAACTATTTTAGCCATTCTCAAAAGGCACAGACAATCAGAACGCGAGGCAAACCTAGCGGCTTGTAGCAAGCGCGCGAAAAACAAACTCTACCAACCAAGTTACAGTTGATTTTCTGAGCGGAGAAAGGGCCGTAAAGATTCCAACTTTGTCAACTAAACAAGAGGGAGGTCTTAGGGGCGGCATAGCCGCTCCCACGAACGCCGAAGGTGCGAGGCTACAGGGGGTCCGGGGGCCATCTCCTGCATTTTGAGATCACAGTCAATGGAAATACTGCGCCCAAAATTATCGCAGGCTCATGGTCAGATGCCAAAAGGGTAAAAATGGCTGAGAAACCAAAACGGGAGGGTTGAAATCTCTGAAGAGGCTAAATATATAACGCAGCAAATCAAATTAGAAAAATAGTTCAAGTATACAATTGTAAAAATTTAAGTTATATATATTGGCCTAACGATTATTAACCACAACAAACAGATAACACAAAGTGACTGCTAAGAGCCGGCCCTGAGTTGTTCTTATTACTAGTGCGTAAAACCTAAATCAAAATTGCCACAGCTACCCAAAACAAGTAAAAGGAAGATAAAAGCAACCTACAAAACTACATTTTTGCGTATATAAGCACAGACAAAGCATAAAAAAAACACCAAGACATAATGCGGGGGCACCCAACGACTGTTTCCTGTAAAATATCTGTTCGGAGACGGAAAGATTGCCTAGAATTTTCTTTTACTTGAGGACGGCTAAAAATTCCTAGATGACGGTTCCATTCACGTACAAATTTCGAAGCCTATCTTATAAATTCCCTACGATTTTCTGAAGTTTAATTTTTCATATTTCACACCCCAGGTTGGTTTTTTTTTTTGTAGAAAAAGGCAAAGCTAAACTTTTCGGATTCAAAAATGTGCTTGAAAGAGGAATCAGAAAAATTCTTACTTTCGTAATACGTTAAATTACATCTAAAATTTTCCGCGGGAAAATAATACTGAAGCCCTTATAATTTCGAAAAGATCCAAGTTGCCCTAGGTTCACCGAACAGATACAAATTTTATAGCGCCGCTTAGAGTGCATTTCTCGAGAGCTAAACGTACTTTGGATAGCCTAAAAAGAATTTTCAATGAATTTTGGAGGAAATCGTCGTTAGGTACCCCTGATAATGATACTTCAAAAGAATGATAATTTACAACCACAGCTACGTTTAACATACTGTACCTGGGGACTTTGACGACATCAAATCTTTGAACAATTTTCTCCGCGACTATTGCTCTGCACTGCAATGAAGTATAAACGAAACATCTTAAAGTGGAGTTAATACTAAAGAATGATAAACCGATGAAACGAAGCAATAATCCACCAGTTTTTTAACCTTATTCTGTATCTCCGCGACTTGTCTCATCCATATATTGCACTTGACGATGTCATAATTTTGCTCCAAGAACTGAATTTCTGAAAACAGATGAGTTTGAATGTGAACAAAAAAAAACTTGGAATGTAACAAGACTATACTGAAACATTGAGAATTGGCCAGCTGATGATTGGTTCAAACCTCCTAAACGACTTTTGTTGACATCCTATTTTCGCTTTACAATATTCGTGGTAGTTGACCTACCTTCATCGTAAACTGATATCAGATTTTCCAGTTCTTTCTTTCTTTTTAGATCCTTCACGTTCGTTATAAGCGATGGGAACTGCTCCATTTCATCTTTGATTCCGATTTTTAAAACGTTCAGTTCATCCTACAAAATACACCACAAAGTCTAAGAGGAATATTGTCCTTTATCCTATTTTTCCCGAGTCAAAAGCACCATTCTCACCTATCTTGCTAAACTGCTTGTAATATGAGCCTCTAAATTCCTCTAACCGGCTCCTTCTAAGCAATGCACTGTGCTTGTAAGGAGAACTTACTCACCAATCGTTTGAGCGCTGCTCTTGATTGTCGATACTTGTATCCGCTCATGAAGAAAAAGGCGAAATAGCAACAGACGGACATGATGTCACCCTACCAAGAATTTTAAAAAACCATGCTTGAGAAATAGGAAACGACGTTCAGCAGAAATACTGATTTTTAAGAGTTACATGTAAGAATAACAGCTAAAAACGCACAGAAATATATCCGCACGAATTTCACGAAATACATAACTCATTGGTCTACCCGGCCAGCAAAGAGCACATTTTCCGACGTGGTTTGAGCCGGGGTTCGAAAAGTTCGCAGTTCACACCTCGAAAATGTAGCCTCTTTTCGCAGGGTAACACTGCTCACGAGGAAACGCAACATTTTTAGTACTTACATACCTCGACCAAATCTTGCGAGTCGAACGGATTTGAGGACTTGAACATCTGATTTGCAGTGGTTAAGGCGAGATTTATTGTCCATCTGTAAAGAAAAAAAGCCCGTTGTGAATAGTTTTGGAGACTTTCCTTAATTTAGTTTCAAAAAAGTATTCTTGTGCCCTATGAAACTAAATCTAAGTCGCGTAATATCAAACCTGTCATTTAGCAAGACTTCCGTGGTGAATGTTTCTGGAACAAATGAATTAACAAGAGCGCAAAGCACCCTGAGAACAAAAAAAAATCAACAAATTAGAGTTATTCTTGTTCTGTTATATTTATCTTGACGTTGGTCGTGACGGAGCTTAAAAGGAACTTTAAAGCAAGAAAGTTGAAGAAAATTATTTGTTTCATGGAATAAGAGTTTTCTAACGGTATTCACATACATACCTGCTGTCTGTTAGGTCGCTTAAACTCTGCAAAAGATAGAACATAAAAGATCGACGTTTTAGACCACTAAGCCCAAACAAACGTTCAAATAAACATGACTACATTTTCACAAAAAAAAAAACACAAGTACTTAAGATAACATATTTGCCAAGCCAAACTGCGAACTCATAATGCGACTTATTTTGATCACAAAAAATTACTTAAAACATTCAAAGTACCGTACTCAAAGGAAAAAAACTTTGTTAGTTCCCACCAGTGTTCTGTGGCTGAGTACTAGAGCACCTGTACTTGAAACAGACGTTTTGACTCCTGTTGGAAGAACTTGGATTTTTTCTAAAATGCTTGTGTTACTCAGAAAGAATTTAAACATCATTTTCAAACTTTGTGATACCTACCAAAACTCCCCTTGTAAGCTTGCGTCCCTCTCTGTTCATTTTAAGATGAGCATTCACCATGTCCAGAATGCAATACTCGGGTGATGGAAAATTCTTTGATCTGCGGCGCTTGGTTACCATATCATCTGACCTGCTATTGGTCAATGCAAGAACAGTAATAGTAACAAGAAATCATAAAAACTACTATTTTTAGAGCTGGAATAATGAATTAAGCCTTGACCTTTCAATAGAAATCCTTGGTGATTTTGTTGACAACCCTCACGATCTGAATGACTGAGTATTTGAACTAAAATAGAAAAACATTGAATGTTCTTTCACTGCTCACCAATATATAGATTTAGCCAGGGCTAAAAGTGAAGCTCTGGATAATATTTATAGTTTGCTCAAACAATATATAAAATCGTGTACTGCTAAAAAGTGGCGAAGGCAAAGAGAACGGTGAAAAAAAAAACAATAGGTCTAATTAGCAAAAAAGCAACTTTCCACGTGCAGCACACTTTTTTGTCCATTTCTTTGCCGTTGTTTTGCACGACTATAACGTGAAACTTCCAGAAACTTCCTGGTTACACGTTTTATGGAGGAAATGTCGTACGTGTTCTTGTTCACTTTTTTTTCACTGTCACTCATTTTCACCCTGGTGGCCGCTAGCATTTCTCATTTTCTCATCGCCGCTACAAAATTTCACGTTGTTCCTCCTACAAAAAATGTCTCCTTTGTTTTTTCTCTCTCGCTCTAGTTCTTTTTCTCGTTGAGCTTCACTGGCCTGTTGCCCTACTTTCTCTTTTTCTCCGTCTTTCTCTTTCTCTATATTCAAAATTTGTGGACATGACAATTAATCTAAGCTTAATACTTTACACAACACGGATACAGAAACAATTTCCGCTTTCCGTTTACGTCTTTATTGACTCTTTAGTTGTCTTGGCTTCTCAAGACGCGGGTCGTCATATAGTACGCTTTCCCGCCAAAATAACCCAACATTTGGCATCGGCTTACATGAGGTGTGTGTACGGACAGGTGGGTGAGCAGGCATACGCTATGTCATAACCAAATTTTCTTGCTTTCATAGGTTTCCAATTCATCTTAGTAATGGGGCTCCGCAGCACGTGCGCGCGTGGAAGTTTCGCTGTAACAGTGGAGTACCTAACAACTTTATTTCATTAAAAACATCTGTAAGTTTGTTTTTAGTACCTGGTGCTTGTTGGGCTTGGAGATGGCAGCTGGAAAAAGAGCAAGAAGTTTGAAATTAGAACATTATAACCAACTCTTTTATTAGTGATAAAAATTAACCTTCATAAGTGTGGAGCATGTTGTGACCCTTTGACTAGGCAACATTTGTCAAGTCGATAATAATAAGGTCAAGACGGTTTAACAGACAATACTCAATTTGACAATATTTTGAGTGTTTGATAATAACATTTGTAAAAGTTTATATCACACACTCGAAAATTTGACCCGTATGACTGAGTTGAATGGAAGATCGAGTGGACTAACACACAGTGTACTTGCAGATAATACAACTAAGCAAATATAAAATACAGAAGAATTAATTAAATAAAAAATATATTTTCATTCAGCAGTTCTGACTCACCTCTGGGGTGCCAATCGGTGTCTGAATCAGTGATTTTGAACCAAATCCCGCCAACATGGATTTTTCTACCTTGTGAGTGGGTGTCTTTGGGGGTGGTGGTGGGGGTGTCCACTTGAAAACAGAATAAAAATGGAATATAAATTAAATTCAGTATACCCCGACAATACTTCCCCCATACCTGGCATGTACAGCAGGGCTTAAAAAAAACATCAATTCCAGCTCACCCTCAGGAAAAGAATCTCTCAAATTTTACTTTCCCCAGACAAGTCTTAAATAAATTCACTTTTCAACTTAAATTTAGTGGGCAGATAACTTGCCTGGGCCCTTGGCCTTCAGGCAAATGAGAATGAAAAGTTAGTTGCCCGGTAGGAAATTCTACTAGTCCGGGGCGACCACACAGCACTTTTTTTTAGCCTTGTATATGAAGTAACTGGCACTACAGGTGGTGGGCAAAACACTGACCCCAGTCCATAATAAGCTACCCCCATGGACTTCCCATATGATTTTCCCTGAAATGGACTATGCCGCTGAAGTCTAGTGATTATGGTTAGGAGACTGAATGAATCAAGTTTTAGGTCAGTTTTCCCAGTATAATGACCCTAAATGAAACCTTATTCACTCAGTTTCCTAGCATTAATCACTAAGCCTCAGTGGCGTAGTCCATTTTAGGGTAGTCCATATGGGTAGTCCACGGAGATAGTCCATGGACTGGGAGTCAGTGTTTTGTCCACCACTAGCATTACGAGGTTAGGGATGTCATTAAATTATTATATGATATTAAGATACAGGGCTATTGTTTTACTTACTGAGAAAGGCTTGGATGTAAGAGTTTGTCCCTCAGCCTGTTGCAGGAATTCTGATCGCTCCCAGACAAACCAAATATCATGACACACCAAGCACCATAATAAGTCAAATACCTATCAATCATCGTGGAGGAAATTAGCATACCACAATGTTAAAGATTCACAGCAATATGAATATTTTTCACGCCTCGCTAAACAAAGTTCATGAATACTGAAAATCAGGACTGGGATACTGTTCATCTTCTCTGCACCTTGATAGTGAGGACACTTTAATATACGGAATTTTAATTGTAACGATTCATGTACCTGATCTGCACACCGCATGGCAAACATTCTAGAATCCACATATGTGTCCTTAGAGATTATCTTTCTGTAAAGATATCAAATAAAAATTTTATTTCTTTAGGAAAACAACAAATCCTGTTTAAGCACAGAAACTACTTGTCCAAATAGACAATAAAGTGAGCAGTTTTCAAATAAAGCTTTGGGTATCTTTGAGGATGCTTACTGAGACTAATAAAATATACCGGTAAGTAATAATTAACTCACGCATGCTTTAGCTCCTTAACAATCCACTCAACTCTTGTAGTCTTTTGCTGCTGGGTTAACCTAGAAAGTAAAATTTGACACCAGTAACAATATTTTGTTGTACTACAAACTAAGGCAAGACATTTTAACTGGCAACACACTGAGTCAAGTCCCTTTATTGAGGACACTCTTGAACAGGACTCCTGCAAGTGAAAAAACAATTCTTTAATAGCAAGAGCTTATTTCAGTAACATCTGCAATTCATTTTTGCTAGGGTTACAGTAATTACTGTCTGTATCATGGGGATGTCGATAATAGCATGGTGTCTGCGAGACAGAAGTTCGTTACACTCACAGTCAGCAGCTAATTCCATAATTCATGACTCTGCCACTTTTAGCAAGTGAAAAACTAATTTAGTGAAGTGACCAATCACAGTGCATGTTCACTTTTGCTTCTGATTCTGATTATAGGAATGATGTCTTTGCTAGATCATGTCTTTACTTGCGATTACGAGTCTGAATCCATTGCTAGATAGGACCAACCTTTACTAATAGGAGTCAGCATTATTGCAGCACATTATGTCATTCTACACTGTACAAGGAGAAAATTAATAACAGTTTGAGTTTTCTACATACCCATCAAAACTTTGCAGTTTTTCCAGGGGCTTTCCAGTTAAACCTAGAAGAAAAGGGTGATGACAAGCAAATGAGATTATGGGCTTGACATGCTTGAATTTACAGTTCATTATATACGGGTATATATGCTTTATCATCCCTATCTGAGAAGACAAGAAACTGTCAAAGCCTTAAAAGCAGTAGTATCTCCTTATTTATTTCAAAACCCCAAGAGCTGGTGTGGTGAAGTTTTGAGCCCAAAGCCTGCGGCACAGCAGACAAGTGCACTGCGCTAACTCAGTGGCATTAATATGTCTATGGCTGGCCCAGACATAAGAATGCCTGAGCTGATGTGAATGTGACTGTGCACCATCTCTACATTATATGCTTATCTCCAACCTTCACTGGAAGTAACACTTACTTTCAAGAAGCACCTTCATGTTGTATCCCTTCAGTAAATCTGTCAGGATGTTATGCATAAAGTGACCAGAAGGTGACAGTCTGAGGTTCACCCAGGCAGTGAAACCATTAATTCTGGTCCGTAAAGACATTGTAACCTCTAGAAAATCAACTGTGATGTGGTCTTTAATCTATCACCAGATGATAATCTGACAGCTCTAACTGCTTGAAAATCTCAAGGATCCGGATTCACTTGCATAAAAGGAGCTATAAAATCTCCATTAAAGTGTGCTCTCCATGGTTAAAATGATTTAACAAGTTTCCTTTAAGTCTAAGATCTTTTGGAGTTTTGAGACATCCCCATACAGTGCGGTTAATTTTTGCTAGAATCTTCACAACAAAGAGAAGTCCGTGGCAGACCAAGTAAGTTAAGTGAACGGTTCTCTTGTGTTATCTTCAAGATCTTGAAATGAATCAAAAATAATGATCTTGAAATTAATGCAAACTTTTCGCTCTTGGCAACGAAAACAACCATAAACAAACTAGGAATCACATCCAAAACGCTATCTCTCTAAAACCAAACTTTAAAAGTAGAAATATCGACGGAAGACTCTTTGATTTTCACCACATTTTAAGTCCCAAAGTCTCCCCACACAACAACAAAAAGTTATAGCTTGAATTCTCGAATGTTTTGCAAACACAAATCGGTCGCCATCTTGGTTTTAGAACACTGGTTACCAGGCTTAGGCCGCGCGATTTCCACCCCAGTCCCTCACTCTTTCCAGCAGGGCCGAAGAAAATGGAAAACAACCGAGCGTGACAGAAAGGAACAAAATCAATAGCTTTCACTTCACCGATGCGTTTGTCACTCCGTTTCATGATGACTCAAGCAGTTCAAACATACGATTATCTTGTAATCGGTGGAGGTTCCGGTGGTCTTGCTAGCGCTCGTAGAGCTGCACTTCTTGGCGCCAAAGCTGCCGTTATCGAACATGGAAGACTTGGGGGAACATGCGTAAGTAAACTTTATCAGCCATCTTTCAGAGCTACTGATACTAAAGCGAGATCTGTTTGTTCTGTGAGGCTGGTCCTACGGCAGTGATATTGGCCCGGTTTACGCCCATAAGTTGGCAGAGATTTCATCGATTTTCCAGAGAATTTTGTCTGAATGTTGCCTTCCTCTTCGTTTGATTACATTTGTCACCCATCACCAGTGAGGGATCAAATTTTGGCATAAAAGGTGTAATATTTCAGTCAGAGGTGTGAAAAAGTCATGAAGCCTTGACAGCATCAAAATAGGCGAGGATTGCCTTTGAATTTTATTTTTTGCTTCCCACAAATTCGCATGTTATCAAGATCAGATGCGCTGATAGCGTTTACTTTTTTCCAAAACTAAATACTACATTATTAGATCGAGAGATGAGTACAGTACGGTTGCAGTAGTTCGTGTTTATTAACTTGATGTGCAATCTTTTTAATGTGCGGTGAATGAAAGGCAAAGATCAGTAGGTTTTAAACCATTGATTTCCAGTTTAAACTGACCGCTCAGAATATCCAAAAGAGACAAAATGAGAAGGAAACAACGTGACATAGCATTAAATTAACATTAATTTATTAAAGAAATATATTGCACAGTCATTGTAGACAATTGTAGACATTGTAGACATTGTAGACATCCATTATAAATAATTGTCACACTTGTCAACCACTTAATGTTGTCAGTACTTTTAGTGATCCGTTGGGTGGGTGGGGGAGGTAATCCCACATGATTTATCTAGAGGGGGTGCCTGGGTGCCCATGACCCCCTTTAGTGAGAAGCATCTCTTTTTCTTTTTTTGACTTTTGGCGGGAAATCGCAGCGGTCGGACGTGTATTCATCGTGTCTGCCTAACATTGCCAAAGATGACCCCTCTCTGGCACCTACTCCTATGAAAATACACTATCTGGCTCCCTGACGATGTAATCTACCTTCTTCAATGTAAATGCCTCCCAGAAAGAATAAAAGAGGTGATCGTGGCTCAACCGAAGACGAACCAAGAAATCCGAAGAAATCCAACATGGCGGCCGAGGAAAACATTGATGTTGAAGAACCGATTGAAGCGGGCAAGGAACAAGAAGAGCCTAGCCTTCTTGAAATCAAGGCTCTACTGGTCGACATACAAATCCAAATAGCTGCAGTTCTTAGCGAAAATCGAACGCTGAAGAAGGAAATCGAAGAATTAAAAGAATCTGCCAACTTCTACGAGAAGGAGCTTAAAGATTTGAAAGAGTCCTTGCAAAAGACCAAGGACGAATACAAAGAATTAAAACACATGCTAGCCTCAACAAGGAACGAGCTTAAAACAACAAAGGAGAATCTAGGAAAGCAAAAAGAAGAATCCGATCGACTGTGGGAACACCATGATGATTTGGAACAATACACTCGAAAGAACTCGCTGGAAATCCATGGAATTCCAGAAGATGCGT
>CALNXI010002375.1:15910-27691 GCA_942486025.1 Porites evermanni | reverse complement strand
AAAAAAAAAAAAAAAAAAAAAAAAAAAAAAATCTCTTTTTCTAGCAAGTTGATATATAAGCCAAAACCCACAAAACAGTCCTTAAATTCACTGCATTTGAGTGAAGATATCTTAGCCATCTTATTTCCTAATTTTATTTAAAACTATTGAGTGAAAGTTCACTCTGTTGAAAAGTTATTCACATTAAGGGCCTGTTGACATGGAGGTGAGGGACCCCAGGTAGGTGAGATGGCATAACCTGCCTGTCCATATACCGTAAAATTCTGAAAATAATCACCTCCGTGTATAAGCCCCCCAAACTGGTAACGCAAAAAACCCTCCGTTAAATCGCCCCTCCAAATACAAGCCGGCCGGGGGCTTATACTTGGAAAATTGTTCTCAAATACAAAGGATAACAAAGTAAAAACGGTAAATTTACTTCCAACTATAGCTATATGGCTAGCCCAATTGATTTTGAAATGCAAATTTAAGCCCCTCCAAAAATAAGCCCTTCAAAAAGGGCCTTTGAAAAATATAAGCCACGGGGCTTAGTTATGGAATTTTACAGTAATCTCTCATTTTAATGTGATCACATTTGTATGATTATATGGACAGGCGTGTCCAACCTAAGTGTGTTACCTCACTTACCTGGGGTCCCCCACCTCCATGTAAACAGGCCCTAACACATTCTTGTCCATTTCTTCATTTTTACCAGGTTAATGTAGGATGTGTTCCCAAAAAGGTTAGTGATTCTACTGGATGATCACCATCCAGCAGTAATGTTAGTTTATTCTTACCTTATTAAATACTCTGCAAATGAAGGAAACTATGCTTTCATTAATATTCTAAGCTGACCTCTCAGTGAAATTATCCACTTATAAATAAACTGGGCCCGGTTGTTCAAATGTTGGATAAATCATAATGCCATTCACCAGATAAATAACTATCCAGCATAAAGTATTAGGGTAGCCAATACTGTGTTATTGACTGGATAGAGATTTTCCCACTGGAGAGCGCTAACTACTTTTCGAACAACTCCGCCCTGGAGTACATCCAGCTATAATAACTGGTTGTCACATCCTTCTTCAGACAGACCTAACTGTAGCAAACATGAATTAATAGATTTTTGAATTCTTGTCATAACTCTCTTCCTCGTGTTTTTTTTTATTATAAAAATTAACGCACCTTCCTGGTGCAATATTGCTCTACACATTAATGTCATTATCTTTTGCCGCATTGTAGGTGATGTTTAACACTGCCGTGCATGCTGAATATATCCATGATCATGCGGATTATGGGTTTGATGTCACTCTCAACAACTTCTCTTGGGAGTAAGCATATATTTTGTTCTGAAATCCATCATCATCAGCTGAGTAAAAATTTTTTTCAATGTATTAAACATTTTTAATGAGAAAAGTGTGTAATATTATGGTTTTTATTATAGGTCAGTGAAAAATTCAAGAGATGCTTATGTCAAGAGACTAAATGGCATTTATGAAAACAATTTGCAAAAGGTAATACTTTCTATTGTAAATTAAAATATTGATTAGAATATTATAGTTTTAGTGTTTTTCTTGGTAAGAGAATTTGCAGCCAAATAATTAGGAGGTGTTAAAAAAGCTCTTTTAAAAAATTTGGACTTTACTGTTACAGTAACCTTTGATCGATCGATTGATTGATTGATTGATTTTACTATAACTTGCAAGAGTTTAATTTGGTTTTTACTGTACATTAATTTTAAAGGACAAGGTGGAGTATGTTGTTGGCCATGCAGTGTTCACACCTGAGGGTAGTGTTAAAGTTGGTGACAATGTGTACAGTGCCAAACACATTCTGATTGCTTGCGGAGGGCGACCAACCGTACCCAATTTTCCAGGTGAGACATGAGGATGACCAATGCAAAATTTGTGTTAGTTTAATAATAATTTGTTATATGATAATATTATTGGCATTTTGCACAAAATCTCAGGAATTGTGAAAAAAAAAAACTGCTAAACTGGACATTTACTAGTTGAATAACAAACCACATAATTTCATGCATTTCGTAAGATCAAGGTCTAATTAATATTTATTTGAATAAGCTTAATCACGAGATTGCATAATTTTGTGCAACATGCAGAAGCTTAGTCTTGATACATCAAGCCTTGGCTTATTTTTGACTTTTTTTCTTTACTGAATAGTTTCACCAGAAAAAACAAATATTTAAAGAAGCACATAAATCCAACAAGTCCGCCTGTTCACATACACACTGTAGATAGCAATGACCTTTGATGAACCTGCAGTTTGCTCAATTTATTCCCAACAGGCTGCCAGTATGGTATCACCAGTGATGGCTTCTTTGAATTAGAGGATCTTCCAAAGTACGTAGGTGTCAGTGATATGATGATCCTTGATTATTAAATTGTCGAGATGGTTCTCCATGAATTTTAGGCTTAGTGTCTTCCTCTGGTACCCTGGAACCCTGGAACCCAACCCTTAACCCACAGCAAAACAAGATGAAATACATCTTAGACTAAGCACCAAACTATTAACTATAAACTAGACTGTGACTATAGAACTCTCCCCAATCTTCCACTGCAGCTAAGGGCTTTTTTCCCCAAAAATCATACCTTCCTTGTGCTTCTTTCTTTTACCTGGTGATACCGTTATTTTTATTTATTATTTTACCATCAGGAAAGTAGCTGTCATTGGAGCAGGGTATATAGCAGTGGAGCTGGCAGGAATATTGAATGCTCTTGGTTCTAAGGTCTCATCACTTATCAGATATGATAAGGTAACCATTTGACAACAGTACTGTATACTACTATATGTAAATATAACCCGGGTAAATATGGCCACTAATGGACCATTAAAATATGAGGCTTTTTAACAGGGTGCCATACAGTGTACTAGTGAAGAAGAGTCGTATTTCATGGCTAGTAAATAAGTTTCTTTTCTCGCTGTTTTCTTCTAATTTCATTTATCACTGGTCTGTCCTTTAAAAATATGCATGTTTGATTTGTTTGGCTGTATTAAATTTGTGCAGCGTTCGCACACACCTTGAAAGTCCTTCAATTGAAAATCCTTGAATTTTACAATAAAGATTCAAGGCTGTGAAAGTCTTTGAAAATTGCAGTTGGTGCTGGAATGTCCTTGAATTTCGGTGCTAACTTTATCCAACCCAGATTCTCAAGTGCCTAATTTTAAAATGAAATTGCTCATGTTGTGGAAGAACTAAAAAAGACATAGACTCAAGGCTCTTTTTTGCACTGAATAGAGTCCTTGAAATATGGGAAATGTGTCCTTGAAAGTCCTTGAATTTTTTGTTCAAAAAAGTGTACAAACGATGGTGGTGAATTTGTGGAGAGATGTGTACGTAGGAATTTGATATTAATGTGGCTGGTGGCTGTGTTAATGAGGTTTTCTCTTAAACAAAGTGGCCGTATGGCACTTTTAAAGTCTTAAATGCCATTTTTGCTGGTTTGTACCGTCATGAGGCTATGCCGTACTTTTTACTATCTAAAACGTCTCACGTAAATTAATCCTGCAACTCGCTCTTCTGATCAGACTCCATTAGCTATTTCTTTTTAAGCAGTTAGTTCTGCTTTGTTTACAGTTACCACTTGTTTCGCCAACCAAATACAAAAGTGCAGAATAAATAAAAGATCAAACTCATTGTGATATACCGCTCTGCTTTATGCGACAGGTTCTTCGAACTTTTGACTCGATGCTGAGTGAAGGAGTCACCAATGAGATGGTTAAAGCTGGAATTGACCTGCATACTCACACAACTGTACGTGAAACACTAGCATGTAAGACAGGCATTTCTGGGGACGCTCAAGTGGGGTTTGGGGTGTAAGTGCGAAGCACGAGACACGGAAGTAAAAGGCAACGGAAAAAATTCCCTTTTTCCTTCTCTCTTGCTTTGCGCATTGCGCCCCAAAATTTTCCTGAGTGTCCCCAATGATGCCTGTCGTGTCAATGCTTTTTTGTGCATTTGCGTGTATCTACTACCTTTGAGAAAACAATTTGTAGTCAAGCGCTCATTTTGTTTTTCTTGTCCATTTTTAAATGGGCATGGCTCATCACGAGACTTCAGCCTTCGTGAATCGTACTATATTGTAGACGAAACTTGGCTTCTATTTTTGTTATGGTTATAGAGTGGATCGTTATAAAGCTTAGAAGATCCTTTACAGACCCACATAACGTTTATAATCGTTCGTTTCGTATCATTTCTAAACTTCCGGTGTGGAGTGGCGTTTCATATGCGCATAAATACTGAGCTTGGTCTGCCTGTGGTTGATTTTTTGGTCGTTTAATACTTGCTTCACTTCCGGGAATCACCCTTCTCTCTAAGTTTTTCTCTTTAATTCAAAACTGGATTGTTTTAATTGTGGTTGATATTTCCTTCCAGATGGAAGAGATCACAAAAGACAGCACCAGTGGTCTAATGACGCTACACACATTGAAAAACAAAAAGGACAAGGTTGCCTTATCTGGCTATGACTGCGTCATATTAGCTATTGGAAGAGTTCCAAATACTGACTCCCTCAGCCTAGATGGTCTGGTAAGTTGAAAGACTTATAAATAGGAAAATAATGGCCGATTCTTAGAGGTGTTCTTATGATCATGAAATTTTAGCCAAATTTAGCACTTATCTGGTCATGGAATTGACTGAGGCTATGTTTGCTTCTTTATAGCGGATAGCTTTTGCGACGGCACAAAAACCATACCGGATAGGCTTCCGTTCACAGATAACAACGGTGATTTTGGCGCGAATTTTGTAACGGAGCGACGCTACACCGCGCCGATCTCCAGAGTGGGGAGTCACTTATCGGATAGGTGTTCATACTCTGATACTGGATAGCTTTTCATGTCGGCTCGAAAAACTATCCGTTACTGTGTGAATCTTTCTTTGTTAACTTGCATCATTTAGCGTCAATAATTAAAAAAACTTTTGACTATTTTGTTTTGCTTCTTTGAAGGGTTTAGGGCTCTAGTTATTGATGAAATTAAACAAAACCACGATGTATGTTCGAGACATTGAGTCATTGAGTTTGAGACATTCGGGACTTTAAGATCCAACGACCCGACGACAACGAGAGCGTCGCTTAAAAAGTGAATTTGTGTTCCTTCATTCTTAATAGCAATTATTCCTACCCACTTACTTTGTCAAATGTAGGCGAACCCTCCTGAAGCTGAATTTCAAGGGTCCATAGCCAAACTCAGATAAAGAAATAAAGTTTCGTCGTTGCATGTTTACGTCTTCTATAAAACGCAAAGTTAGGCATTTTCACGTCTTAGTCGTGCAAAAACAGGAAAGAAATGTACAAAAAAGCGTGATGCACGTGCAAAGTTGTTGTTTTGCTTATTAAACCAATTGTTTTTTTTGACGTTCTCGTTGCCGTCCGCGTCGTTGGATCTTAAAGTCCCTATTGAGTTGGACGACACGATGCCTGTTATACCATCATAAGTCACACTCACTCTCGTTTCTCTTCTATTGTAGGGCATAAATCTGGACAAAAAGGGACATATCTTGGTTGACGAGGTACGTCTATGAACTCACCAGTCTTAAATTTTGCCCCCAAACCTAGCTAAAACAAAAGAAAGTTATTTTGCGTACAGTGTAAAAGCCGGGTCCGTGAGTTATTAGCCTGCGCCACAGACGAAACTTTCTGACTCCGGTAAAATTACGTCTAGGACGAAGGTTATGAGTTATCTGGTAGTCATACTGTTCTTTTTTTGTTTTTCAGTTCCAAAACACGTCAAAACCCGATGTCTATGCATTGGGAGATGTATGTGGAAGAGCTTTACTCACGCCTGTGGCAATCGCAGCGGGAAGGAAATTAGCTCACAGATTGTTCGACGGCAAGACAGATTGGAAGTTAGATTATGACAATATTCCAACTGTCGTATTCAGTCATCCACCATTAGGAACTGTTGGACTAACACAAGGTACCGCGATATTTACCTTGCGAACTGAAAACAAAGGGAGTGGTGAAATCGGGCTTGCGAGAAGCGCGAAGGGCGCGCGAGGGGGAATTAGAATTCTCTTGCTGCCCAAATCTTGGCCACATGGGAAGCGGAACAAACTTCCATAGTGATACGTAGAAACTTTGAGAAATTTTTGGGCGACTAGAAAATCTTATTTTTTCATAAAAATCACATGGTGGGCACCCTGGATTTCACAGGTTAAGAACAGCCTGGAATACAAATTTAGATAAACTTTGAAAAAGATCTAGTAAACGTCTTTTTCTTTTACCCGAGTGCGCTGCGTTTCAGTTCCTCCTGGTTATTGTTTATTTATTTATTCATCCATCTATTTATTTTCTTTTTTGTTTTACTTCAGAGGAAGCCGAAGAGAAATACGGGAAAGATAAAATAAAGGTTTACAAAACATCTTTTACCAACATGTATCACGCACTTACAAAACGCAAAACAGGAACACTGATGAAGCTTGTTTGCCTTCTACCGGAAGAAAAGGTACGGCGAAATATATAACATCTTTTTTTTTTTTTTTGGTTTTCCTTGACAGTGAAAACTTGTTCGTGTGAGTCAGACTTTCACTGTTTGCTTGTTTTTGATGTTGTTGTGGTTTGTTTGTTTTCATGATTTTCAGCTGCACGCGTAAATCGTGTTGCAAATTGCACGTACATACTGTTGCGTGCAAAACATGTTTAAGTTTAAGTTTAAGTTTAAGAATTCTTTTTACCAATGTACAAAATAAAAATATATATACATATATAAAAGTACAATAGGTAAAGGAAAGCAGTAGGGGGAAACTGAATTCCCATATAAAATAGACTAAATGGCATTTATGAAAACAATTTGCAAAAGGTAATACTTTCTATTGTAAATTAAAATATTGATTAGAATATTATAGTTTTAGTGTTTTTCTTGGTAAGAGAATTTGCAGCCAAATAATTAGGAGGTGTTAAAAAAGCTCTTTTAAAAAATTTGGACTTTACTGTTACAGTAACCTTTGATCGATCGATTGATTGATTGATTGATTTTACTATAACTTGCAAGAGTTTAATTTGGTTTTTACTGTACATTAATTTTAAAGGACAAGGTGGAGTATGTTGTTGGCCATGCAGTGTTCACACCTGAGGGTAGTGTTAAAGTTGGTGACAATGTGTACAGTGCCAAACACATTCTGATTGCTTGCGGAGGGCGACCAACCGTACCCAATTTTCCAGGTGAGACATGAGGATGACCAATGCAAAATTTGTGTTAGTTTAATAATAATTTGTTATATGATAATATTATTGGCATTTTGCACAAAATCTCAGGAATTGTGAAAAAAAAAAACTGCTAAACTGGACATTTACTAGTTGAATAACAAACCACATAATTTCATGCATTTCGTAAGATCAAGGTCTAATTAATATTTATTTGAATAAGCTTAATCACGAGATTGCATAATTTTGTGCAACATGCAGAAGCTTAGTCTTGATACATCAAGCCTTGGCTTATTTTTGACTTTTTTTCTTTACTGAATAGTTTCACCAGAAAAAACAAATATTTAAAGAAGCACATAAATCCAACAAGTCCGCCTGTTCACATACACACTGTAGATAGCAATGACCTTTGATGAACCTGCAGTTTGCTCAATTTATTCCCAACAGGCTGCCAGTATGGTATCACCAGTGATGGCTTCTTTGAATTAGAGGATCTTCCAAAGTACGTAGGTGTCAGTGATATGATGATCCTTGATTATTAAATTGTCGAGATGGTTCTCCATGAATTTTAGGCTTAGTGTCTTCCTCTGGTACCCTGGAACCCTGGAACCCAACCCTTAACCCACAGCAAAACAAGATGAAATACATCTTAGACTAAGCACCAAACTATTAACTATAAACTAGACTGTGACTATAGAACTCTCCCCAATCTTCCACTGCAGCTAAGGGCTTTTTTCCCCAAAAATCATACCTTCCTTGTGCTTCTTTCTTTTACCTGGTGATACCGTTATTTTTATTTATTATTTTACCATCAGGAAAGTAGCTGTCATTGGAGCAGGGTATATAGCAGTGGAGCTGGCAGGAATATTGAATGCTCTTGGTTCTAAGGTCTCATCACTTATCAGATATGATAAGGTAACCATTTGACAACAGTACTGTATACTACTATATGTAAATATAACCCGGGTAAATATGGCCACTAATGGACCATTAAAATATGAGGCTTTTTAACAGGGTGCCATACAGTGTACTAGTGAAGAAGAGTCGTATTTCATGGCTAGTAAATAAGTTTCTTTTCTCGCTGTTTTCTTCTAATTTCATTTATCACTGGTCTGTCCTTTAAAAATATGCATGTTTGATTTGTTTGGCTGTATTAAATTTGTGCAGCGTTCGCACACACCTTGAAAGTCCTTCAATTGAAAATCCTTGAATTTTACAATAAAGATTCAAGGCTGTGAAAGTCTTTGAAAATTGCAGTTGGTGCTGGAATGTCCTTGAATTTCGGTGCTAACTTTATCCAACCCAGATTCTCAAGTGCCTAATTTTAAAATGAAATTGCTCATGTTGTGGAAGAACTAAAAAAGACATAGACTCAAGGCTCTTTTTTGCACTGAATAGAGTCCTTGAAATATGGGAAATGTGTCCTTGAAAGTCCTTGAATTTTTTGTTCAAAAAAGTGTACAAACGATGGTGGTGAATTTGTGGAGAGATGTGTACGTAGGAATTTGATATTAATGTGGCTGGTGGCTGTGTTAATGAGGTTTTCTCTTAAACAAAGTGGCCGTATGGCACTTTTAAAGTCTTAAATGCCATTTTTGCTGGTTTGTACCGTCATGAGGCTATGCCGTACTTTTTACTATCTAAAACGTCTCACGTAAATTAATCCTGCAACTCGCTCTTCTGATCAGACTCCATTAGCTATTTCTTTTTAAGCAGTTAGTTCTGCTTTGTTTACAGTTACCACTTGTTTCGCCAACCAAATACAAAAGTGCAGAATAAATAAAAGATCAAACTCATTGTGATATACCGCTCTGCTTTATGCGACAGGTTCTTCGAACTTTTGACTCGATGCTGAGTGAAGGAGTCACCAATGAGATGGTTAAAGCTGGAATTGACCTGCATACTCACACAACTGTACGTGAAACACTAGCATGTAAGACAGGCATTTCTGGGGACGCTCAAGTGGGGTTTGGGGTGTAAGTGCGAAGCACGAGACACGGAAGTAAAAGGCAACGGAAAAAATTCCCTTTTTCCTTCTCTCTTGCTTTGCGCATTGCGCCCCAAAATTTTCCTGAGTGTCCCCAATGATGCCTGTCGTGTCAATGCTTTTTTGTGCATTTGCGTGTATCTACTACCTTTGAGAAAACAATTTGTAGTCAAGCGCTCATTTTGTTTTTCTTGTCCATTTTTAAATGGGCATGGCTCATCACGAGACTTCAGCCTTCGTGAATCGTACTATATTGTAGACGAAACTTGGCTTCTATTTTTGTTATGGTTATAGAGTGGATCGTTATAAAGCTTAGAAGATCCTTTACAGACCCACATAACGTTTATAATCGTTCGTTTCGTATCATTTCTAAACTTCCGGTGTGGAGTGGCGTTTCATATGCGCATAAATACTGAGCTTGGTCTGCCTGTGGTTGATTTTTTGGTCGTTTAATACTTGCTTCACTTCCGGGAATCACCCTTCTCTCTAAGTTTTTCTCTTTAATTCAAAACTGGATTGTTTTAATTGTGGTTGATATTTCCTTCCAGATGGAAGAGATCACAAAAGACAGCACCAGTGGTCTAATGACGCTACACACATTGAAAAACAAAAAGGACAAGGTTGCCTTATCTGGCTATGACTGCGTCATATTAGCTATTGGAAGAGTTCCAAATACTGACTCCCTCAGCCTAGATGGTCTGGTAAGTTGAAAGACTTATAAATAGGAAAATAATGGCCGATTCTTAGAGGTGTTCTTATGATCATGAAATTTTAGCCAAATTTAGCACTTATCTGGTCATGGAATTGACTGAGGCTATGTTTGCTTCTTTATAGCGGATAGCTTTTGCGACGGCACAAAAACCATACCGGATAGGCTTCCGTTCACAGATAACAACGGTGATTTTGGCGCGAATTTTGTAACGGAGCGACGCTACACCGCGCCGATCTCCAGAGTGGGGAGTCACTTATCGGATAGGTGTTCATACTCTGATACTGGATAGCTTTTCATGTCGGCTCGAAAAACTATCCGTTACTGTGTGAATCTTTCTTTGTTAACTTGCATCATTTAGCGTCAATAATTAAAAAAACTTTTGACTATTTTGTTTTGCTTCTTTGAAGGGTTTAGGGCTCTAGTTATTGATGAAATTAAACAAAACCACGATGTATGTTCGAGACATTGAGTCATTGAGTTTGAGACATTCGGGACTTTAAGATCCAACGACCCGACGACAACGAGAGCGTCGCTTAAAAAGTGAATTTGTGTTCCTTCATTCTTAATAGCAATTATTCCTACCCACTTACTTTGTCAAATGTAGGCGAACCCTCCTGAAGCTGAATTTCAAGGGTCCATAGCCAAACTCAGATAAAGAAATAAAGTTTCGTCGTTGCATGTTTACGTCTTCTATAAAACGCAAAGTTAGGCATTTTCACGTCTTAGTCGTGCAAAAACAGGAAAGAAATGTACAAAAAAGCGTGATGCACGTGCAAAGTTGTTGTTTTGCTTATTAAACCAATTGTTTTTTTTGACGTTCTCGTTGCCGTCCGCGTCGTTGGATCTTAAAGTCCCTATTGAGTTGGACGACACGATGCCTGTTATACCATCATAAGTCACACTCACTCTCGTTTCTCTTCTATTGTAGGGCATAAATCTGGACAAAAAGGGACATATCTTGGTTGACGAGGTACGTCTATGAACTCACCAGTCTTAAATTTTGCCCCCAAACCTAGCTAAAACAAAAGAAAGTTATTTTGCGTACAGTGTAAAAGCCGGGTCCGTGAGTTATTAGCCTGCGCCACAGACGAAACTTTCTGACTCCGGTAAAATTACGTCTAGGACGAAGGTTATGAGTTATCTGGTAGTCATACTGTTCTTTTTTTGTTTTTCAGTTCCAAAACACGTCAAAACCCGATGTCTATGCATTGGGAGATGTATGTGGAAGAGCTTTACTCACGCCTGTGGCAATCGCAGCGGGAAGGAAATTAGCTCACAGATTGTTCGACGGCAAGACAGATTGGAAGTTAGATTATGACAATATTCCAACTGTCGTATTCAGTCATCCACCATTAGGAACTGTTGGACTAACACAAGGTACCGCGATATTTACCTTGCGAACTGAAAACAAAGGGAGTGGTGAAATCGGGCTTGCGAGAAGCGCGAAGGGCGCGCGAGGGGGAATTAGAATTCTCTTGCTGCCCAAATCTTGGCCACATGGGAAGCGGAACAAACTTCCATAGTGATACGTAGAAACTTTGAGAAATTTTTGGGCGACTAGAAAATCTTATTTTTTCATAAAAATCACATGGTGGGCACCCTGGATTTCACAGGTTAAGAACAGCCTGGAATACAAATTTAGATAAACTTTGAAAAAGATCTAGTAAACGTCTTTTTCTTTTACCCGAGTGCGCTGCGTTTCAGTTCCTCCTGGTTATTGTTTATTTATTTATTCATCCATCTATTTATTTTCTTTTTTGTTTTACTTCAGAGGAAGCCGAAGAGAAATACGGGAAAGATAAAATAAAGGTTTACAAAACATCTTTTACCAACATGTATCACGCACTTACAAAACGCAAAACAGGAACACTGATGAAGCTTGTTTGCCTTCTACCGGAAGAAAAGGTACGGCGAAATATATAACATCTTTTTTTTTTTTTTGG
>CALNXI010002374.1:40821-77927 GCA_942486025.1 Porites evermanni | reverse complement strand
AAAGGGTCGGCACGAAAGAAATTTACTTTGCCATCATCCACAAGATCTTCGTTAATACTTGTGCTGCTATTTGCAGGAAGAATGATATTCACGACTTGCGGGGTTTGGTTTTCTTTCAACTTTGTATCTTGTTGTTTCTGTGTGGCGGCTTTTTTCTCCTCTTCCGGTTTGAAGTTCCCGATGATTCGTCTAGTCTTTCCGATAATCTTTTTTGTAGCTCGATGAAGAAAGCTTTCGGTTCTTGCTGGCCACTCAGAGAGCCCAATCTTCTGCCGACTCTTCTCTTCGCGTTCCTTCGACTCTTGCTTTTTTGGAGTGAAGCAACCCCATGTTTTCGTTTTGTAACCGGTGATCTGTACAGGATTATGGCTGTTTTCACCATAAGCCACGCTTACATCATCTTGAAAACCAGAATCGTCGTCAGGCTGGACAACCCAGTAATCTAAATAAAATGCAACAACAAAATAATTCGATTTTCTCAGGACATCCATAAGACCGACTAAAGAGTTTAATTCGTGATTGAAGGTAACGAGTAAACGTCAAGCAAATAGCTGGCGCCTTGAATAGAGTTAAGTTGACGTAAGGGTTATTGTCTCAAGACTTAAAAGGCAAACGCGACGTAAATCTCACCTTTTTTCACCATTTCCAAAGCTTGTTCAAGCAACCCAGAAACATCGTGTCTTCCAATATGCTTCGGCTATTTTAAAGCTTCACTTGCTACCCCTGAGGAGATTTTAAATTGAAAACGAAATTTAACAAGAATCTGTTAAGAAACGTTTGTTTTGTAAATGACAAAACAATTCTTACCTTTAGTTAGCTCATTACATCAGCAGCTGTTCAAGTATCTTAGGCTGAATGAAGAAGGTTGATATTTGATGGGGCATATATTAACAAAATTTGCAGTGAAATATCAACGTCACGAGATGGAATAATGATTATCATTAATTACTCTAAAATTACCCCCAAAGGGACGCCGAATAACGAGTCACAGTAAAGAAACTTTTTAATTTTCCGCTTGACTATAAACTGTCTCCTACCGCGGTGCAATTACTCTATTAAAATGTATTAATATGCAAATAAGGGTGTCGCTTCGACGGGGCGGAAAACCCCTTGAAAGCTAAGTGTTAGAAGTACGCAAGAACACAACTTAGACAAACAATACTAAGAACAACACAGAACGTGCTTCTTGGAATTTCGTAGCGGAAACTTGCTTTAAAACTGCGTTTAAGTTGGCAAACTTGGCAGTAAGACGCCAGAGAAACTTATTTCAAACGGATTTATTTATTTTGGGGGGATTTATTTAGATTTTTTAGAGGTTAAAACTGCATTCATGCTATGACTGAAAGAAATTGAGAGGAAATATATTGAGAAACAAATACAATTAGCGTAAGACTTCAGCTGAACTGTTTCCTTGCGTATCTGCATTTAAATTTTAGCAGAATAGCGAAAGAGCTAAGTGGTTATCTCTACTCTCCTCTGGCAACAAGAACATTATGAGATTCATGATAAAACATAAAGAAAGTTTTCCGGGCTGAAGGCTAGTTAAACCATTTAAAAATGAACAAACTTCGTTTTTGAAAACTTTTAACCAACAAAACTACTTCTTAATTGGTGTTTCCACTCAAAAGTGTGTTTACGAAGGCTTCAATATTAAACATATATCTCGACCATTAGCCCATGTGATCGATTGAGTGTTGGTGAAACGTTTTCTTCGTTAAAAATCGAAAATCAGAAATATCTTACCGTGCCAAAATTGAAGTGAAAGTTTCCACTCGAGCTCAGACTGGTCAAGTACCAGTTCGAGCACTTTTGATTTCTTTTTTTTTCTTAGTTATTTTTCGTAGGATGCTAGTTAAGGGTAGGATTGTGTATTGATGAGGCGTTTCGCCTCCATGGTTTAAAATAAAGACGTATTTTAACGCCATGTATTTATTGTATTGATCATCAAGCTTTCATCTCTTAGAGGATAACAGAGCGCAGAAAATTGACGAAACTGTTTTAAAAATCAACTTGCAAGAGTCATTAAACGCCGTCAGAGTTACAAGGTTCTACTGAAAAAAACAAAACAAAACAATGCTCTGGAAAATAACTTTTATTTGCAGTGCTTATTGGGTGGTTAAAATTCAGTACTATTTCACCCTCTATAATCAAGTAATATAGACATAATGGCTCTTTTTGTGAGTTTCGGTTTCTGACGGCACTTGAAAGTGCTGCTCAGTCACAGTGCAGCTTTCATTAAAATATTTTAAAATTCACTTTAGGATTCCATCCAAACATGCTGGGAATTTAGAGCCTCGGCATTGTATAGCATGATTAACTACTGATCAGACAGGAAATTATTCTTCATTAGTCATGTTTAAATGATGCTCACACTATAGCATTTTACCCACAAACTAATACATTACGTTCACCTTAAAACAATACCACAGAAAAGTAATGCTCAGTAGCTTTTATTGGAATGGTTATACTTGAACTCTTGTCCTATATATATCGAAGAGCCATAATTTTATCGTGTAATCATAACAAACAATACAAACTGCAGGAAAGTAATGCTTAGTCTCTTTCATTTGAATGAATTGGATCGTTACAGCATGCAAGATTTTAGCACCTCTTGCACATCAATTACCAACTTGTAGAGGAAGTTACTGCGCATCAGCTCTTCACTGAAAGGCACAGTGCATGAGACCGAGTTGGAGTTTAACTCCGTGGATAGTTCGTACCGTTTTTATAACAATATCGAAAATTGTAATTTTAGATGGCCTTAAAAGCTTATAGCGTCAATCATAGCCTGATATCAAGAAATCTACAATAATATGAGCCTTTGAGTCGCGCCAAAGCATAAAAATTATAGACAAGGTTCTTTTTCTTTCAATATGTTTCTGACGGGCGTGTAATGTCCATTTTCTTTCAATTTAACTCCACGATCTTCAACTGACTTTCAGCGAATTATCTGCATGAATATAACCGGAAAATGGGCTTTGTTCTAAGGATACACGTAATTGATTCAAGGACGTACGTANTTTAGCACCTCTTGCACATCAATTACCAACTTGTAGAGGAAGTTACTGCACATCAGCTCTTCACTGAAAGGCACATTGCATGAGACCGAGTTCGAGTTTAACTCCGTGGATAGTTCGTACCGTTTTTATAACAATATCGAAAATTGTAATTTTAGATGGCCTTAAAAGCTTATAGCGTCAATCATAGCCTGATATCAAGAAATCTGCAATAAAATGAGCCTTTGAGTCGCGCCAAAGCATAAAAATTATAGACAAGGTTCTTTTTCTTTCAATATGTTTCTGACGGGTGTGTAATGTCCATTTTCTTTCAATTTAACTCCACGATCTTCAACTGACTTTCAGCGAATTATCTGCATGAATATAACCGGAAAATGGGCTTTGTTCTAAGGATACACGTAATTGATTCAAGGACGTACGTAAAATCTAAAGAGCTTTTAAGAGTTTCAGGGCATTGCTTTTTTGTAAATTACGCACGGGCCAATCTTGACCCGGGTAACTCCCAAATCATTTGCAGTTTCGCCCTCGACTTCTTCCCCCACTGAAAAACTCTGCTTAAAACTTGGAGTTTGTTCTCAAAACAAAACTGATGATTGGTCATTGCAAGAACTCAAGAATTCTGTTGCAAGGACGACATTTCATCGTCTAAAAAAAGCAAATCAAAAGATTCATCTACATTTTCCCTGCTTTTGGGGGGCAGAAAATGCTGCTTCAATCTCCTTTATTACAAGTAGCCAATTCCTTTAGCTTTTCGCACCCGGAGCTAAATTATTAATTTTTCCATGCGTATCTTTATTTATGATCTTTTATAGATTGAAGTTAACGTCAATACGTGGTAATAACAAAAAAAATGCCAACAAGCCGCAGACAAATTGGCGACAAGTTGGCCACGAGCGACTTCCGTGACTGAAATAACAACAAAATGCATCTATTTAATATTTCACCCCAAACTATAGCTAAAACTAGGCTGGAAGTCTATTCCAGGATTTTTTTGTCTTATTTTGGTATTGCACTTTGTTTAAGTGTTTTCGTTTGTGGGTAGCTATGCTAGTGCAATCTTTTTTCTGACGCATCCATATTACAAGATACCGTTGCCTACATTTTCCGAAACCGTGCGCCTTGTTAGAGAAGGCAATGAGAAAATTCTCCACTCATCTTTGTGCCTGTATTCTAAATTCATCTTAAGACACCATTTTGAGTCGCGAGCCTAAACAGGCGAGAACTTCACTGCGATCTATCGCCCACGGAATCGACGTTGTTTGGTAGCTGCTCCAACTTTCATGCGATTTATCAGCGATTTTCTGCGCGTTCTATATACTGACGTGCTATGCGTTTACAATGCATGCACTCCACCATGTCTACAGTAGCCGCTGATTGAAAGGCTGGAGCTCAGGTAACTTTCATCAAGGAAGTATTACATTTAAAATTCGTAATTACAAAGTCACATTGAATACTGACCTCAAGGACAACAGAAAAATTAAAGGAATATGCTCTCGTGATCAAGGGCTCTGTTTCTGGTAAAATATAGCAAACGGGCATTTTTATGACTATATCACTCTGCGCCTTTCGAGAAAACTGGACAAAAATTTTCCTGTCTGGTATTTCCGCATGGCGTGAGAGCGTAACCTAATTTAGAAGTTAACTGTTTTACAAGGACAGGCATTTTCATATACCGTTTAAACCTCCTTTAAGCGACCACCACAGGCGACTTACAGCTAAGTCAGTGGCCTTTTTTAGTTACTTATGCTTCCGTGAACAGATCTGAGACTGCTGAGACATCCTTTAATTATGTGTCTCTTAGTTGCGTCGGAGGAACAAGGAACACAATAGGCCCTTTATACAAGGAAAAATGAGACACGTTCCATCAGAACCTATCTTCCCGTATAAATGCTATCTAAAAACAGCGCTTAACACCAGCTCTTAAATAAGGTGCTTCTTAGCTAAGACGAAGAAAACCTCATATAAATGATTTTTGCGTCTTAAATTAAGACGTGAACGTATAGTGCGCATGCTTAACACGCGCCACGTTGGAATGCCGTTGCTACAGGCAATAATTACACGAAAATGAGTAAGTGCCTTAAAGTAAAAATGCAACCCATCTGTACCAGCTGTTCGCTTCTTATATAAGACATGCTCGTATAAATGTTACAGTTCGCGTATTTTTCTGGACGTGCCCTACTTTTCCTTGTAAAATTAAGAGGATCTAATTGCTAAATGATTCAAATGAAAGCTACTGAGCAGGACGTTCCTGTGGTACTGTCTATTTTGCTGTACAAAGCGGTTCTAACTTTTGAGTCTGTGGATGAAATCCTATGGTGTGACTATTCAAATGAAAGCTACTGAGCAGTACTTCCAGTGCTGCTCTTTGTTATGCTGTACAAGGTTGTTCTAACTTTTGAGTATGTGGACGAAATCCCATGTGTGACTAGTCAAAAGAGAGCTTTTATCGAGGTATGCAGTTGTTAAGCAGCGTACCTGATAGTTCGTCTCTGACAAAAATGTAACCATTTAATTGAATTCTATTGACAAGCTATCGTCCACTACTTTCATTGAAAAAGTCTGTAATTAAAGTAGACCATTATGTATATTTTGAACTGTTGCCTGGCCGTGAAAGCCTTTGTTTTACAGTAACTACGAGATGGGGAACCAATCGTTTTCTTGAATGATTATTTGTTTACTTTAGGCAATGCAATGCCAAAAGTCTCAACCGAAAAATGAACAAATTTGCATTTAGCTAAACCAAATTAACAGCGACTAAAACTCGACTGCTGTAAGAAGGTAATGCATGCACTACGTAAAAAAATACTTTAAATTTTTAAGGGACCAGCCGATGGCTTTTTTAGTCACTAGGCGGAATCGAAATCAAATTGCATAAATCAAAAGTATCTTATTTATTGCTGGTTAAAAAAACCTTACCGGACGAATTGAAAATCTTGTTTGTTTTTTGCATCCAGATTTTTCGTATACAGTTTCTCATGTTCGAAAGCTGATGATTTTCAGATGATTTGAAAGTATTTTAAAGCTTGTTGAACAACTTGATCTAATCCGCAACAGAGCCAGGTTTTGATTTGTGGTGGTCCCTGGACGAGAGCGTTCACCTGCAGCATTTCCAGTAAGAAGACTTTGTTTATAATTGTATTTTTGCCATACTAACTGAAAATTTCCCTGGTTTCGTGTAAAAGTTTTGATTATGTAGGCGTGATTGAGTTATTTTATTCAAAGAGATAGTCACAAGTCTCGTTCAGGTAATATTCGTTAAACACGAAAATAGCTGCCCCTTTATTTGATTTGGCTCAAAAGAGGATGAGCTTTATCCTCTCTTGTTTGGCTGGCAGTCATAATTTAAAGGTAAAATACCGACGACTTATTGCCCAGTGACACAGTAGATCGTTGCTACTTTGATAATGTGATTTTTGTCTTACGAATTTTCGTTGGTGTGGCCTTTGTATCGGACTAGTTCAATCGGGTCGACAGAAACACGCCGGTTGACTTTTAGTCCTTATGAGTTCCTGGTTCAGTTTACACGATGGAACCACTTGGTTGTAATTATTATCCAATCCAATAACTTTGCTAGAAATGTCTTCAGTTTTGTTTCATCTTTTTAATTTTTTTTCACAATATGAAAACTAAAAATGAATGAAGCGTATAAACTTTTTCAGTGTTTAAGTCTGTTAGGAATCCAGTGCATGAGACAAAAATAAGGAATATAGTGCAAATATAATTATGCATTGTCGGTGCCGTTCTTCCTAAACGTTTCATGGAAGACGTATCTTACGGTTTTCCAGGTCAGACTACCAAGATATAAGATTAATATCAGTTAGACCTTAAGTGGAAAAAAACTCGACGTTTGAGAGTGGAAGATATACCTTTATTGTAGCCTGGAATGCTCCTTGTTAAACGGATACATACTAGCTTAAGTTAATATACGGATAAAGCCCAGAATATTGAAAAAAATATGCAGTCTAACCTCCCGTAAGCGACGAACCAAGACTTAGTGGTCGCTTACCGGAGGTGGTTTCTTACAAGAATCGAATAACAGGGGGGCATCTTCCGAGAAGAGGGGGTCTTGACAAACTGCGAGCCAGCGAGTCATGCGAGTCATGCGAGTCATCATGTAAACCATGCGAGACAGATGTTAGTTCACAGTCCATTTTCCTTTCTTCGGCTTTTGGCGGACTTTGGCTATTTGGCACGAGTGTTCGCTATCCTCGCTCTCCTTTCAATATCGTTTCGTTATCTGCCTTCATCTTTTTCATCTTTTGTTAAGGTAAGTTATGTTTTGTTTTGTTGCCATTAAATTTTTAAATTAAATTTATGTTTAAATTTATGTTTTGTTAAGTTGTTAAGCTTGTTAAGACGTGCCATTTGTATTTTTATAACTCCGAGGAGTGCAACAACCTTCGGAATAGATACGTTACTTAGTAACAGAGACTAGTTTTGTAGTTTACGTCAAAAAAAGTTATTTCATACTGACTCGCATGGCTCGCATATTAACTCGCATGACTCGCTGGCTCGCACATTATACACACTCAGAAGAGGTCTGGACACATCTACTTTATGGAAGATGATTTATTGCATGCACTTTCCAAGTTACACCATGTGTAGTTCTATGTTGTTACTAAAGCTCTTCGCATATTCTAAGTAGCATAGTGAACACAGTGAACATAGAGATCAGAGAATGCGTCAAGTGGTTTGAAATCTACCAATTCTCAATAGCAGAATCATAGTTCTTTTCTGTCAAGGACAGCTTGCCAGACGTACACTCCGAGACTTGACATTGTATTACGATATTAACTGGACACCCTTTGTTCAATAGGTCCACCGAAAACGTCCCAATTTTTTATTCGATTGCTAGCGGTTAAAATAGCTTTTATAGACGCCAGAAATCGGCGGAAAGTGGTTCGAAAACATATATTTTAGGCGAAATTTTTCGGAAAATACATAGTCTCTCAGAAAGAAGGCCCCTTAACCTTACCTTGCACTAAATCTAGTTAAGATCGGCTATTAATTATTTTTAGTTCAAAAAAGGACGAATCAAAAACAACGTGGGTTTAATTAACAAGGCCTGTTAAATATCGATAGAAATAAAATTTTGCATAATAGAGCTGCATAGGGTTCAAAGCATTCATCTAGTTGCCATGGTTGCGGCTGGAAAGATTTTTTAATGCAGTGTAGGTTTTTATGGTTGGGTTGCTAAGATCTTTGGGCGCTATAAACAATGATGGTAGGTACCTAATTAAAAGTACAAAAGACCTGGTATTGTAACTCGTGTCGTTCAGTACAAATGCAAATATCAGTTCACTTTACACCAAACGTACTTGGTTCGTAAAACAGGTTCCTGGAACAAATCGCTTAGGTAAGTTTGAAATTTCATTGCATTTTCATATTAAACTGATGTGGACCAAACTGCATTGCAATTGCTTTTGTTCTAGTATTTGATGTATGTATTGATATGGGAGAAAAGCAGTGTTTTGACCGACGAGACATCTTAGCACCCTAGTTAACCAGATTAGGCTGTTTGGTAGCGAAGTTAGCTTTTTGGTCTGTAGTGCTGGTACCCTAACAACGGTACAAAGAACTGGCACTGAATTTGTGCAGTGTGATGGCACGGATTTATGTCAATAATAAGAGCCTTTTCTTAACTGTCCGGGACGGCTGCTTTCTTTTGCAGTCCAATATAATTCGGATGTAAAGCAACGGAAAATATTTTTGATACCAAAAGCTATTCTCGACCTTCTGTTTAGTTTTCGTCTTTTACACATAACTAAATTAAAGAAAATTTTATAATTTCGACGAATTCTTAATCAACAAAAATGTACGTACGTTTTTAACTTCTTGGCATAAATGTATGAAAGTTTTTTTAGAGCAAAATAGTAATAATAATAATAATTGGCTGTAGTAGTGACGGTGTTTGGCAACAAACAAAGTCCATGGCAAGGCAACGCTGAAACTCGGAAATGATTAAGGTTTCTTTGGTATTTATGTGAAATATCATTCTTTTGGCGATCTCAGATTCCTCGCTCTATTAGAGCGATCCTCTACATCGAATCGATCCTGCTCTACTATCTCGACACGGTACGGTTGGCAACTATGGCCCCCGGTAAAATAGGCGTAGCGTATCTTAGAAAGATAAGCCAGAGGGACGACCAATGAGATGATAAGAATTAAGAGTTGTTCAGTCTCTTAAAACGAACTGGAAATTCTTTCAGCAAATGTACGTTTTTAGTACAAAATATCACTTCCCACCAAAGGTTTCTTTTAAAATTATTATGGCAAACAAGAATATTTAGAATTGAAATCTTGTGGCCATAATTAATCTTGAATAAAGTACACAAATTGTACAAATATCATTACGTTAAGTTACATGTAGATGTACAAATTCAATGAAATCTCGCTGTAAGCCGGTCTGAATAATTATCGACATTATCCGGTGGACAAGTAAAGATTGAATTCCTTCTTATTTTGAAGCACTAAAAAGCCATTTCCGTGAAACTAACTTAATATTTTTCTCCTCCTTGTTTCGGTAATTCAATTTTGTACATTTGTCTGATCTTAGAGCGCAGATAAAAAAAGCGCCCCGCTCCTAAATTTATTTACTAGTGGATTATTCTAACAAGATCATTTGGCTATTGGTTCTCTAGCCTGAACTGTACTGAGACTTCGATACTGTTAACGGAAAACAGCGTTTAGATATCATGGTTGGCAAAACTACTGAAAACGGCCGAGAAAGTGTTTTTTTAAAACGCCGTCTTAATCTGTTTTAATAAGCGGCCCTGAGTTGGGCTTAGAGTTTAAAATCGTAAAAGGCTAGAAGAGGTTGACTTTATACACTGGTCAGAGAGAAAATTTTTAATTTCCTTTGTTCTGAATATAGTTTTCTGTCACTATGGAGGTGAAAAAAAGGCAGGTGGCTGCGAGCATTGGGCGAGTTCAATTTCAGACTAATGCAATTAAAACCGTACCTAAATGCAGAACCCTCAAATGTAGGCTTTTTGTTTTGTGATGTTGCTAGGCAATTAAGTCACTGATTGCTTTCTATTACTTTTGTGGCAAACAAAGCCAGGTGCACTTTGATTAGTATTCGACCAGGAATAATAAAATTGTATTAAAAAACTGTTTTACTTAGCTGCTCTCTATTTGATTGAAATCTTTGCTCAGAGATAAAGATTACTCAAGTTTTTTTTTAATCAATGCTGCATTTAAAATGTTTTAATATACCCATTCAAGGACAAAAGGTTAACCTAATGCTCTCTACAATTATCGCTTCTTTGGATGAAACAATAGCTAGCCTTGACCTTGAACAATGTGTATGCATTAATACAACAGGTAAGGTAAGAATTATTCCAAGCTAAGGGAAACGCATGCGCGACAAAAAAATCCGAGAGAAGACTGGAGAGACCGACAGCGGGGTTATTGACAGTTCTTCTATTTCGCGCTTGCTTTTCTATTTGTTCGTTGCGACTGATCTAACTAAGATTCTGGTGATCAATAAACTCAGTGAGTAATTTTTACGTCAGATGGGTAAAGTACTCCTTTTCCGTGGCGAGTTTTGTGGATAGAGTCTTTTCTGTAATGGACTGATAGATGTAAAGTCCTTTTTGAAATAATCTTTCACATGATAGCGACCAAGAGTTCATTACCAAGTAACGCCCACAGGCTACTAACACAAGATAACACGCGACTCAGTTTCAGTCTATTTTCAGATTTGTTTTTCAGCACCATTCACGTGTCTCAAACGTTCCCACAATGCACACGGCAGCTGATCTAATTCTAGATGGAGATCCAACCATGATAGAGTCTAACTAAACGTCCTGTCTCCAGATGTATGACATTGTCATCATATTGTTATTAGCTTATTGTTATCTATTTTTTTTCATAGAAATTCAAGAGGAAGAACGCCAAAGGAGAAAAATGCCGCAAGATCAAGTCCGCCAAGTTACGCTCAACGTTGACCTGGGATATGCTAAGTCAATCCTTGGAATCTGCAAAGTTCTCGAATTTGTAAGTTGTCAATCAATCTTGTCCCAGGGCTTTCCCCTTTATAAAATATGGGATTGGGGGAGGGGGGCTATTAGTGATATGAATGGGCATCCCCGCTAACCCAAATCGCTAAGGTGATATGAGAAGGGATGCCCATGTCTCTAGGGTTTTGGGAATGGGGCATGTCCAAAACGCGGGATGCCCATATCACTGTAACAGGCGCGCCCCTCCAGTTTTTAAGGAAAAAGCCCCGGGGAGCCATTGCTCACGTGGTGATCACAATTGAAGAATAATAAAAAGCAAAAGTAATGTAGAAAACAAAGCAAACGAAAAGAAGGTAACCGATAAGGAATTTGCGCCAATCGACCTTTCTCAAACCGGATCAAAGCCTGTTGAATACTGCGGGACAAAATCGAAATCGGAAGAAAAAAAAATACAACTATGGAATACCATCCACAACAGTGCTTTGTTGTTTGCTTAATCTTTAATTTTGTTTAGTTTGTTGAACCTGAAAATGTGGAGAGACCCATTTAAGTAACAAAAAGTTGTTTCATAATGTCTTTACTGTCAAAACAACCTTTGCGTTTTGAAATAAACTCTTTACGTCGTTTGGGAGTGCGTTTATTATACCGGCTACGTAGCTCCCTCAGTAACAACGTTTCGTAATGATCTGCCCTCTTTATGCATAGAGAGGTAGCGTGCCCGAGCGGTTAGAACGCTGGAATTGTAACCTGGAATCCCTGAGTTCAATAGCCCCCTAAACGTTAGCTGAATTTGTTCTCGGTAGTCCCCTGGTCAACGGCCAACTGGGATTGTAAACCTTGATATGATTTATTTCAATTTTTTTAATATCATCCAAACATATTTATAACTGTCCATCTAAGCTGCTTTGTATTTTTCTCCTTACCTTAGCATAGTCAATATTGTAATCGGCAATGCCATCTACTCATGAAAATGCCAATAAATGTTGTTGTTGTATTGTTCTTTTTTTTAAAAGCTTTTCCTGTTAATATCTTGGGCCTGTATGGCTGACTGCTGCGTACTTCCTTCTGGGACGATGTTCAACGGAAGATATGGCTTCTTTCTTTTTGTGTTAATTTTTGGCTGGCTTTGTATCATGGTTTTCTATGCTATCTATCTTCTGATGCTAGCGGACAAGTTGATAAAGAAATTCGACTCAAGATTTCTGGTAAGTGGCACAGAAAATATTCATTCGTTATTGACCAAGCGCAAAAAAGAACGAGGCCAAGTTTGGAACAAACCGAACAAGTTTGGTCAAAAAAGGATTTATTAACCTTGTCCCCAGGGCTTTTCCCTTCCCTGGGGAAGAGGTTGAGGATTTATTATATGGCCAAAAAGAGAACTTTTTCTTGCGGGACCACCGCGGGAAATCCCTGAACGGGTAGCCAATTAGAACGCAGAATTCGCTTTATCTTGCCGCTCGTGGATTTTGCTACATAATAAGGCTTAGCATACTGTATGCTATGGTACTGTTTACAATTTCAAAAACTAAGCTATTGGTCTAAAAGAAAAGGCAGCAAAGATTTCAACTGAGTTGATAAGATACTGATTGGCCACCGTAGCTATTGGGGGAACAGGGGGGTCCAAACCTCCCGCCTTCGTTCCTAGCATTTCCGGCTTCCGCCCCTTTTCTTCCTGGATTTATCTCTTAATTAAGCCCTTTGTTCGATTGCGAAATATTAAGTATAAATACGCAATATCCCCCAAACTTCCCCCTTTCCCCTCTTTAATTAATAAGAACTACCATCTCCCGCTCTTTAATCTCCCTCCTTATTCACCACTTGCGCTCCCTATTATCCTTGGCCCCCCGGCACCCGCCCGCTCCGCCCCCCCCCACCCCCCACCAGGGAGATGAAAAAAAAAAACGATGTTTCGATCACTAGCACCTTCATCAGAGCGAATCAGTGGATTGTGGGTTGTGTGAGGCTTATACCATTAGGGCTCTGTTCTTGGTGGAAACATGTTAGCGTAAAATTAAGTTGAATGGAAGGCGCGTTAGTTGATTCCTCGGGGATTAAGAGTGCCAATTTGAAAGAATGGTTTTTGCTCTAGAATTTTGCAGCTCTCCGTGTTGTCTTGGTGAAGAGAAAAAACCTTAAAGCGTTGGCTGGAAATTGTGTTAAAAGTTGTCCTCGAAAACAGTCCTCCAGTGCAGGCCGACACAGTATCGACCCATGTCCAGTCTCACGCCGAACGTCATAATAACCAATTGACTTGCCACTAATTCTTATTTCAGCTTCTGGGGTTTGAAGTTTTATGGGCGTTGCTGATTCTTATCAGTGCTTCCTTGGTGGGACAGGTCGCTAACTACTACGCGACAGTAGGGACCACGACGTCACAGCTGACGTCACAGTTAAGTCAATTAGGTCAAGCTGGAAGCAAAGCTGCGGCTGATGTTAATGAAAACCTTGGCGTCAGTAAAAGATTTTATCAAACAATGGGGGCTGGTGTGGTAAGTAATGAAGGCAAAACGTCTCACTTTAAAACAACAAAAGTTATAACGGAATAGCTTTTGCGCCGGGACGGAAAGTAAAGTGAATTTGAGATGTATCTTTTTGAGCGCCCCAGAACGGAAATAGGCATATGCGCAGGATTCAAGAAAAATACTTTTTTTCACTAATTTAGTGAGATGTGAATTCGCAGGTTACATCTTCCAAAAGTAGTCTCATAACTCGGTTGGTCAGGGAACACAAAAATCTAAGTAAGACATGTTAGGAGGTCGTGAATTTCAGTTTCGCCGGCGTCTTTTATTACTCCTAGTCAGGAGCCCGATTGAGAACGGAATTACATACTAATTGAACTATTCGCGCGTCGTTGGTCGCCATTTTCACAGTTTTATATTTTAAGATGCGGACGTCGTCGGGAACAGTTGAATATTGCGGGAAAGGCTTACCTAAAAATAAACTTTCTTAATGAAACGCCGTTGTGCGAATTGAAGCGAATTGCACGCTCAGGGAGAAGAGCTCCGTGTTCTGATGTATCTAGGAAGAAATCTCAATTCCTTCTACCGATAAGTATTAAAGCGAGTGGCTCAAAACTGCTGACCAATCAAATACAACCTCTTCTTTATAGCACTTTCTATAGCGCCTATTAAAATTTCCCAAAACGAAACTTTTCGTCTTGAACTTAGTACGTGGAAGGCTTAATGCGTATTAAATTTTGCACGCTCTTTTTTTCAGGCGTTCGGATTCTTCGCCCTCGTGGTGTTTATCGTGGATATTGTGGTACTCATTATCAAGATCGTGAAAGCCAGGAGAGGCTCTGCAACGAACCCTGCTCCTGAGTCTTCAGCAAACGGCAACACTGTAAACCCCAAGGCTTAAAAAAAAACTACCTGGACGCATACTGAAACATCTGTTGCCCCTCATCGCTCCTCTTCGTTGAAACGTTTCGCGAGAGAAAATGTCTTCTGTCTCGCTAAACGACTTTACAATACGTACCATATCATAGGCGAACACACTATGGCGGGGCTTTTTTATGGGTCATAATATCATCTATTTCGAGAAAGGTTGTCGGAAAAATGTGCACGCGACAATCCCGAAAGGCAATATGGGATATGATCAGTACACTAGCTGTTCCTGACACTGTAGCTGTCGAACCTACTTTTGTTGCTTTCCTTTAGCACCCGCAAACATAAGTCCATGGCTTGTCGTTCCATTCTTTCAAAATTCTTTGAAGAACAGCGAACCCTAAATCACCCACAATACCTTTCGGGATTGTCACATGCACTTTTTCCGTATACTTTTCTCGAAATAGCTGTATACGACTTTGAATTCAATTTGAATTTTGCTAGTGTGTTTTTCAAAGCGTATGAATATTCGGGCGTATGCAATTTAAGCTTTTTGAAAAACATACAAGTGCGAATAAATTCCAAAACTGTGAACAAGGAATGTCGTATGATTACCCTTGAATAATATCAGAAGCATATAATTCTGATAATATACATGAAAAAATTTACGTGATCAATATTGGCATTTTAGTTCCTTGTTTTTGCATTATGTTTCCTCATTTTTGTACTGTGTTTACTGAAATCTACATTGCTCTAAGCCAATCAGATTCAAGAAATGTTTTTCATGTATTTTATCATTACCAAAATAATTCAGGCACAGTCCTGAGGGATTACACCTGTATGAGTTATGATTATTGGATTTCTGTTCTGAGCATTCTAAAGACCAACTAATATTGCCTTGCACTTCAGTTTTTGTCCAGGCTGAAAAAATCACTTCGAGACACTTTTCTCTCTTAGTACTCTCCATTTTCAGAAAAAATTAGCGCAATAGTTCGCAATAAGTTTCCTCTGGATAAAATTAACAACAACAATGGCGAGAAAACAAATGAATCATGCCAAAGGGTACTAGATTAGTTTATTTCTTTTAAACGTTTTGTGGAAAAAGGTTAAGTGGATAGAGAGTTGATTGAGGTACGCGTATAACGCGCGGAGGATCTTTTGTAGTTATTCTTCTCTAAACCTTCGGGCAAGCTCTTCATTTTGGGGAGTCGCTTGAAGTCTCGCGACTTCACTGCTCGCTAGCGCGTTCTCTCGCCGCTTGTTTTGCGCGCCATGATTGAAGAGCTTGCTCGCAGGAAACCTGCGATCAGCCGTTTCGCCTGATTGCGGGTTAGCTCGCAGGTTGCTCTTCTCTGAACAAGCATTGAGCAACTGGCGGGTCGTATATGGGTCTTTGTCGTGAGAGAAAAATTTCAATCATCTTGTTTCAATATTTGGGGACCTGAAATAAGACAAATAGTTTTTCGTAGCGTTTTGCTTAAAAAGTACGCGTTTAAAGTGTTTTATGTCTTAGCAATAAGCAGTTTTCTAATGATTTTTGCGTCCTTGTACTTGTAACTCGCACACATATTAAATGATTATGACTTAAAACTAATCGTGTACTCTAGGCAGTCAAAAAAATGTCAGTATTTTACACTCTTGGTTCAAATTGTAAATAAATCAGTTGTAGTACACTGCAGCGTGCCGGAATGCATTATAACGGAGTGGGTAATATCAATAAATAAATTATAGTTATTCCTCCTACGTGACTACTTCACGGCGTTTTCGGTATGCCAATTTATTTTAGAAATTTTCAATCAAACGCGCTCAAGCCCAGTTGGGTTTGGTTATATCTATAGAAACGAAAGTAAAACATTAGCACCTAAATATTTTATGGGGATTTTATTGCTTTGGTTTTCTAGAGGACTCTCTACCTGCGCTCTTCTTTCGGAGGAAACTGGTCAATTAATAAACAGGCCCGGAAACGCTATGGCAAGAATACATCAAGTTTGAATGAAATTCTTAGTGTCGTACGTGCAGTCTCATCCTCAGGGCTTTTCCCCGTATCTTAAAAGAACCCTAGGGGTGTTCCTGGGATGATTTGGTACGATCGATGCAAGTCCCGGAGAACGTGCTCAGTAATGTGAAAAAGTGACGTACAATTTCAAAAAACTCGTTCTTTTCTTTTCTATTTTTGCGTTGTTAAGGTTTGCTATAAGGACGTCGTTGGCTTGCTGCCCTGTTTGACAGTAAAAGCCTCCATTTGTCCTTTCATGGCGTCTGAGACTTTTTCAAGTCGCTGAAGTCGTCTGCCTGTGCTTAGGTTCTGCGAGCGAAGAGAATCCTGTGAAGAAAATAAAGAGATTATGAAAGAAACAATAGAACATGGTCAACATGCTGAACATGCTTTTATCGAAATCATTATGTTAGGAACAATGACTGCGATGTCGCTTTAAAGTTTTTATATTAAAAAGACAGTTTTGGAATAGATTTTAAGCTAGAAAGCAATATCGACACAGCTCTGAAGTCGGGAACAATACTGAACATGTTGTTGATAATTTTAAAACAAGCTCAGGAACAAGTAAACTTGATGTCGTCAAATGAAAATTCGATTCTCTTTCGTTCAAGTTGGGAGTTAAAAACACAATTTTGGACTGAAATTGAAAACTTTATTTTGAGAAACACTGCGTGCAAGTGATAGTGGAAACATTATTTATAACAATGCTGGCAATTAAAAGAAAAACAATGTCATGGTGAAATGTCAAAAACATAGAATAGTCCCGCAGACATTTCTTTCCAAGAGCTAAAATTACGCGGGAAAAGTAATTATAACTCGATGTTGCCCATTAATCAGATGTCTTTTACAATTACTACTAAAAGATAAGTCACGGTATGTTCAGAACTAAAAGAAAAAACACGACAAAAAGTTGTTTTTAATTTGATACCGAAAATACCTGTTGTGTGATTGTTTTAGTAACTCCCGAAAGAAAATGTTTTGATTAAAGATTTTGAAACTTCGTGTTTTGCATTGTCTGTTATAATTGGAGTTTTCCTATGTGGTAATTAAGCACCTAGTCTTGCGACGAAAACGACGTTAATAATCAGATACTGACTTTGTCTAAACGGTACCCAATTCTCACGAAATTGCCTTTTTTATATCTTATTGTTTCCCGTGCTGTTATTGGAGACATTTTTAACTATTTAATCCAAAACGTTTTAAATTTCTAAATCCTAAATTGTGTATCTATAAACTCCAAATATGCCCTGCACCCGTTTTTTTTTATTTTTAGAATTCGACATAGTCTGTACAACTACTAACAGTATATTTTTGAAACACAGCCTATTATCTTTTCTCCTGCCTTCTGTCAGACAGAAGCAGCTGGTTGGCTGTAGGAAGCTGACTCAAACTATATTTCTAAGAAATATTTATAAGGACATGTACAAGCTTTTGATTTCGTGGCCGAAATCCTTGTAGTGGCCAGTTCTCAAATGGAACCCAGTCTTTGAGGCCCCCTCGTGGTACTATTAATTTTTCAGCACCTTAATAAATGAAACTTAGGAACGTTTTTGATGAATTTTGATCAGTTTCCTTCTATACAAATCTTACCAAGTCGCGTAGAAGCCCTGAAGTTTCTTCCTCTAGTTTTCTTGTGCTTGAACCCATCTGGTTTATAAGCCGGTGAAAACTGGTTTTTGTTCTTTGTGAGTGGTCAGGTTTTCTCGTATCAGTTAAACTTGTTTTACCTATTTCTCCGTCGCTACCGCTCTCGGATGAATAACTTTCAACGCTGAAACTCGCCTGCATTTCGCTTCGCCTTGTTTTTTCGGTATATTCCTTTCCATAAACCATTGTTCAATCGTTATTAGGTAGTTCTTTGAAGACTCGGCTAAATTTTTTGGCGGGAGAAAAATAGTTTTTTTCAGTGGGCACGTTAATGCCGCAGCTCTAGTCTGAAATCGTGGTACAAGTGACGCTTTGTTAGAATAATGACCTTGAGCGAGCTGAAAGTTTGATTGAATATTTTATGCCAAATGGTTAAATAATTTATTACTCACGCACGTGGCATGATATGAAGGCAGATAATGAAAGAAATAGCAGTAATATCCTGTCAATAGGAAATGTAAAGTTCCACCTGAATTAAATTTCAAACGAAGTATTGTTCTTTCATAGATAAAGAAGAAAATGTACAGAGGCAAAATCAAGAATAAATAATGTACTTGTACAAAATAACTGAATTGAAAAGCCACTGAAAAGCGATAGCAAGCTATAGCTAACTGTCGATAATGACCTTTTCTTACACCTCTATCTTATCGCAGAGTTTTTTTGTTTGATATTTGTGCATAATTAGCAAACCTTACAATTAAAGGGAGAAATTTCCCTCGAATCCTAGGTTTTGATCGGAAAATTGTTATCGGGATAATCATTACTTTGTTTAAGGGTAAATTTCCACTGTCTCGTAATTTTTAATTGCGTACGTGCGGCAGTAGAGAGATTTAGAGTCAGGTTTTACGGCAGACGTGCCTTTGTACCACGTGACGAAGTTTACCGCTTCTTCACTGTTTTGTTTATAACAATTGTTTTGGACTGTTTTAAGCTGAACGTCATCCTCGGAGACCCAGGGGCAGATAAAGGGGGCGAAGGAAAGTCGAAACGGACAGAAAAATATATATGGAACGAAGAAAAATAAAAAACGACGAGAAGAGCGCAAACACAAGTTTTCTGGCACCAATAAGAAGCCAGGACGGCGGTGACCGTTTGGAACTGGTCTGGTAAGACATTGTCCCCAGGGGCTCTTCTCGCCGTTCTCTACTTTTCTTCGTGCCATATTTTTTCGCCCGTTTAGACTTTCCCTCGTCCCCACTATCTGCCCCTGGGTCTCCGTGGATGGCTGAACGTTTTCTATTTTGAGAAATTCTTAACTTGAATCTGACGTTAACCGTTTGCCGTAAATGACACTGTAAAAAAGGTCGCGCTTTAATCAAAAGTGAAACTCAACCCACTCATTGAAAGGACAGTTAACTTTCACGTTTGCGCGCAACCTTTCATACATTTCTTGTATTTTATTTACGCCAGGAGCCCGTGTTGATGGGCTCCTGATTTACGCACGTAAAAATTACACGAAAGTGAAAATTTACTGCACGCTATCCCTATTTATCCTTTTTTAAAATCTTTTCTTTTGAAATATTTCGGCTGTCCTTTCCATTTTTTGGAAGGAAAAGGATGATCTGTAAGCACTTTTCCTGCGCAAAAAAAAAGTACTCAAATATATTCATAGTGAAATATTTTTAATAAATGTATTATATTATTATTGTAATTATTGGTCTCTCTATTAATTACCTATTTCACCGACTCGATTTCAGTAATTCAAGTAGATCTTTCAACCCTTTCTCCTATCCCATGTAGTGATAGTACTGTAAATAAGTACTCAGTACAGAGTGAAGTATTTGTAATATATGTGTAAGATCAATTATTGTATCTCTGTCCGTTAATTATAATCTATTTCACTGATACCATTTCAATGAATTTCAATAGATCTTTTGTTACCTTCAGGGAGACTACTTGTAAAAGCCCGTAAGGGTTTCTTTAGTCTTCCTCCCAAATTCATTACATTGTAACACACCGTATGTACTGTATAATATTATGGGAAATAATAAACTCAACTCAACTCAACCCCTGGAAACGAGGGATGTTGAATGTCCAGCGGCTCATTGCAGTATCAAATAACTCCTCATGTAGTGTACTATGAAATTCAGACGCCATCAAAATATATTCTTGACTGAGTGCAGTGCAAATTAGCGCGATAAATTGTCTACAAATATGGGGAAAAGGGACAACCGAGTGGTAAGAATTGTTTTAAAAGATGTAATCATTCAATAGAGGGTATAAAGCAAACCGTTAAACTCACCGAAATTGTGAATATTTCTCATAGAAACCACCTACAAAGCTTCTTGACTTCTTTTATTTTACTTCTCAGGCGCATGTGAACCCTGTTGCAATGGCGAGGGCAAGAGGGCCGCCACCGTCTTCAGGACCAACAATAAGAGATTATCTCAACAGAAATAGACCAACGCTGTGAGTAATAGTACCTTTGTTGTGCAGTTTTGAACGTCTACAAGCACAGAATGATTTAGGAGCAGGTTTAGAATATATATCCTCTAACCAACATAACAGCTGGTTATTGTCATCTGGGCCGAGTTGTTCAAAGCTGGTTTAAGATAACCCTGGGTTAGTGCGAGATTTGAATTCAGATATGAAAGCTTATAAAACATTTCAGTTTTAATTCCTTTTGTCTACAGGTTTATGATTGGAAGCTCTAAAAGTAACAGAGAAAATTATGTGAGAAAATGCTTTCTAACACAAGAAAAAGAAACCTGGGTTAAATTTAAACCCCGGATTAAGTGCTAATCGGGAAAAAATATCCAACTGTCTGACAATGCGGCAATGCCAGTTATTGTTATCTCTCTTTCAAACATTAATTTGGTGAATACTTGTTTTTATTGGCTGTGTCATACCACCTAGATCTGGGTAGTGCTTTTACTAATTGGTCATGCTGTGAGGAAAATTTGTTTTAACCAATCAGAAGCATTACTCAGGTCTTAGTAGTGACACATCATCAATATGGAATTTCCGGGCTCCTTCCTCAGATATCATTTCGTGGGGAAACCAGTGTCGGGTTTTTTCTCAGGCTACAAGTATGTTTGCTGTGTCTGGTACCTAGCCTTGACTGGGACAGCTTGCACTCTTTTCTATTTTTACATCTTTTGTCAGGGAGGAGGTTAAAGAAATGATGAATAAAAGGAAGACAGGATCAGAGACATTGGCTGCCTTTGAAGAGCATTTAAATGAGGTGACTTTCAGTAACCTGAGAAAACAAGCAACATTTTGGAACGCTTTCATCAGTTCCCCTGCCAAATGATGTCTGGGGATGGAATTTCTGTGCTTGTTCCTCAGATATCATTTCATGGGGAAACTTTTGGTGGTATTGCAAAATGTTGGCTGTTTTTTCCGGACAAACTGTCAATGGCTACAGGGCTTGAAAAAAACTTGAAGTTCATTTTGTCCATTGGATAAACAGCTCTCAAATTTTCCTCACCCACAGCGATTGCCTATTTTGTTAAACATTTTTTGTGTGTATGTGGCTACCTGGACCCTTGCCCATTGTGTGAACAAGTGAGTTTTTCAGAAGTAAAATTTACTTGTATGAAATGGATGAAACTTTTTTCAAGCTATGCACCTGTTTTCAGTAAACCAGTCCTATGAATATTGTAGTATTGTACAGGACCAAGAGTACTATCAAAAGGTAATAGGCAGGTTTCTTCATACTGTGAGAAATTTCTCTTTTTTGTGCAAGTATAATGCACCCAATCCTGATATTCATATGACAAGTCATCTCAAAATTTCAAATTGTATTTTGTTAATTTTCAAACCCAGTGTTTGGCAGATGTGTTCAATTGTACAAAGACAGTATTTACAGTGCAAATTTGAACAGTAAAATAGATCTATAATTTGTTAGTTTATCTAAACAATTGCAATTCCTGTAAAGGTTGAGATGACCTGTTACAGTGTAGTTTAGTAAGGACTTGAAACAATTTCATGTAAGCTGTTTATACAGCCTGCTGTTTTTGTTTGTTGTTTGTTTTTTATTACTCTGCAGAAATTTAAAAATGAATTAAAGAAAAACAGAGAGAAGATACTGGGTGATGCAGAAAGCTCATCAAAAACAAAGAAAAAAGAGGTACATATTTTTTTATTATCTGTCACAGGTTTTCACATTCTCCTCTTGTTCCAAATGCATGTTCCAAATGAATGTTCTAACTACAGCTGTATTAGCCTGCAGTGCAGGCGTATTTTGGGTGGGCGAAACCTTGTTCGTGTTCGTGATATTGTTGTAGCCGACATCTTTGATTTTATGGAAGTGGAAGATTGGGGAGAGTAGAAATAGTAGCCCTTACGGTAGGTGCGAGGGCAAAAGAAGGAAAGGGGGAAGGGGGAGGGGAGAAAAAAAATACGCCTGCCCGATATCATTGTTCTTTTGGGAAACTCCGTACGCTGGCAAATGGAGCTCCTGATTGGTGCGGCATAGGGAAGTAGATTGATGCCTGTCAATTAACTGTAAGTCTATATTGTTTATTCCGTTTGGAATTGGAGCGGCTGGGAATGTCGCGTGTATTACGCAATGAGAAAGTCAAAGCTATTTCTACACTGGTCATCAGGACAAGATTTGTTCGTAGTACTAAAACCTACACCACTTTTACCTCATGCCAAAATGCTTCTTGTTCCAATACATGTTTTTTTTTTTTCTGGCGGGTAGATTATGCTCTAGAGGATCCTAGACGGTTCTATGTTTTGACTGAGCAAATGTGATTTTAGCTGCTTGTTTCACACTGAGAGGTCATGACACGCTTATTGATTTTCTGTGGTTTTTGAATTTCTGGTCTTCATGATTTGCCCTCTGATACAAGAGCGTTTTCTTTGACCTCTTTTGAAGCGTAAAGATCTTTTTTGTCACTAAATAAGGCTGTTAGGTTCTTTATTTTTGTCCAAAGAGCCTCAGAGTGTGATGTTTTCCTGCAATGTTGTATCACGCTGGGCCCAGCTCGTTAGTTTTTTAAATTGTTTGCAGGATGTTAAACCCTCATGGATAGCGATTCACAGAGATGAATTTAGAAGGAGGAATTGCAGCTTAAACTGAAACTTCATCAGCTTTGGAGAATTGCATTGTGACTCAGTCAAGATAAAAACAATGATAAACTCCAGCTTGTTTTTCTTAAGACAACCTGAGTCTTTGGACTGGAGCGACTGTTTGGTTGTTTTGTTATTGACGGCTACTCATTTCTGGAAGAGCGGTCACGCGCGTCTAATTAGGGGGTGTTTCTCATTTTCACAGTGTTTTCTCTTGTCTCTCCCCGCCCCATCCCCACTCCCTTTGACTCACCCCATTTCCTCCTCTCGTCGGGACGTTTCAACATGACACTTTCGCGAGCAAATTGCGCGCTCAAAGAAAACGCCTGCACTGCAAGCTACAGCTATATGAAATCCCACCATGTTTCAGACCATTTTTATGTGTTCTCTTGACGATAATGTTTTTAGCCCTTTAAGTCCCAATAGTGACCAAGATCAATTTTCTCTTAACAATATCCATACACTGTCAAGATATTTGGTTATGAGAATTTATAAAATGAACACCTGCTGCTTTGCTTTGATCTTTTATCAAATTCTCTCAACTCATTCTTTAAGGAAATATATAAAGATAAGTTTGGAGAATTTGTATGTGGACATAATGGCAACCTATTGTATTTTTACATATTTTTAGAAAAAGAAATCTAGTAAGCACCGAAAAAAAAGGGTGAGTTATTGTTCCTGACTGTATAATAGATATTATATTAGTTTTATAAAATGCATTGCATTGCATGAAAAGAAAGTAAATTTTTTGTTTCTTTATGTATCTTGAATTTTTTTTGCGACAGTAAAAGAAGGGCAAAAATGTATTTTGTTACCATCATCATGATCACAGTTTTTATTCAAGTTATTGTAAGTCCTTATATGGGAGAGATGTATACTATAATAATATTAGGCAAAAGACAGCTTTGGAAAAACAGGTCAAATATTTTTCTTTTCTGTTTATTTTTTCTGTCATTAAAAATTTTCTGAGGAAATAGCACAAGTTACTAGTGAGCTAATCAGGAGGTTCTGCTTGTTTTCTTTCAAGCGTCGTTCTTCATCGTCATCATCAACATCAACTTCTGATAACAGTGAATCAGAGGAAGAAAAGAAGGTGGGCACTTGACCAAACTGGCTTGTTAGGATAAAATTGCGAAAAGTGACAACATGGCCTATGAAACAGTGTTATAAGACTACTCAGGGCTCAAAATTGTGACTGATACAGTTGTCAATGCGACTAAAAATTCTGGTTTAGTCACCACTTTGGCGACCAGATTTCTCTATGATTTAGATTTAAATTAAAAGAGTAAAGTTAAAACAAACTTTTCATCTTTTCTTGCTTTGCTTTTGTCATAGAAATGTGCCAAATCGCATAAACAAAGCCAGTTTGCATGTACCTCCAAATTTATACCCACCTCTGTCCGTGATATTTTCAAACAATCAAATCTGATGGATCGCGCCATACTATGAGCTGCATCAGTTACATACAAACTGGCAACTAAAAATTTACATCTGGCGACTATATTTCTCCAGTTGGTCGCCAAAAGGTGACCTGAGGATTTTTTTAATTTCGAGCCCTGCTACTACTACTACTGACATAAAGATGGGTTGAATACCAACAGGGCCATATCAAAAATTGATAGTTTAGTGATTTTTCAGTTCTTCAGTGTATAGTGCAGTGCAAATTTAACTCATTCCATCAGAAACGTAACAGTAACATGATTAGGCTTTTTAATTATGTTAAATTGGATCTGTTCATTGCACCAAGTCAAATCAAATTGCTGTAGTGTTGACCAGTGTTAGTTCAAGTTTTTACCAATTAGACAAAAAGAAAAGCTAATGGGATGGCATTTGAGTGGAGTTACAAGAACCAGAATTCGGGGAATGCGAGTTATCCGAGTAAAAATGACTGAAAAGTCAGGTGAAATCTAAGGGAAACTGGACTTACCGGTAGTTCAAGTTAGTGGGGAGTTCAAGTTATCTGAGTTTGAGTTATTGGGCTTCTACTGTATTTATCTATTGACTTTAGCTTTTGATTTTACTCACTTTTGTGTACTTTCAATATCCTGCTGGAAATCCAACGTTTGAATTTGCTTTTTAATAATTTCTCATTCAGCTATGCAGTTATCAACAGAAATATATAATTCTTTGGTAGTCTCTTCTAGTAATGTCAATAATATAATTTTGTAATAAATCTGAGAATTTAGGACATAGGTGTGCTTCCTTGAAAGATGCTCAAGTTTAACCCAGGTTTAAGCAAAATTTTATGCAAAGTTTTGTTGTTTGGAACATGTCATTGTAGCTTATCAGGTGTCGCTGTTCCTTCACTCTGAGATCTAGTCATGGTAATGCAAACTTTTAATCTATATATTTTAAACTATCTATAAGAAGGTAAACAATAACATGGTTTAAAATTTTAATCCTGGATTAGCACTAAGTCGGCCTTTCAAGAACCAGACCTTGATCATCTGATCTCTTGATCCTTTAACATCTTCTCTACCTGCTTCTACAATGTTTCATTATAGAAAAGAAGAAAGAGCAAAAAGAGAAAGAAGCGAAAACGCACTGAGGCTGACAGAGATGCAGAAGAACCAAAGGTTAAAAAGAGAAAGAAGAAGCACAGAGATGATGATGAGCTGTCCTCATCTTAACACAGGTACATGCTATACTGTTTTTTACCACATTACTCTTCTTAGAAGCGCAAGATTAATTATAGGTGACCTAAAATCTGATTATCTCTCCACTCATGTATGTGCATTATCGATACAGTACAAACCGGCATGGTTGGCAAATTGACTATGGCTTTTTTAAGGGGCCAATCATGGTGACTAATCAAACCATGGTACACAAGTGCGGACCCAGAACAAGAATTTCATTGCTTTTACCCAGAAGAACTGAAAGGAGCTGTGTCACGAAATTCAGCCAAATTAGGAAATTACAAAATGCCTGTTAAATTAGGAGAACATAAAAATAACGGCTTAAAACTTTAAAGGAAGATTAAAATAACATAACAGAAACAACAGATGCCACGGATAGGCAAAACTGAAGAAGATTGAAACAGATTGAAATTAGGGTTTTTGAAAACTGTTCAGCCTAACAGTTTTTCAAAGTTGATCCCTGCTGCTTGCAACTTCACAAATAATGCTCAGGAGACATATTTGTTTGTCTCGGATCTCTGGGTTTGTCATTCACCTGTAATTTCTTTGCTTACGTTAAGTTCCATAGTGATTGAGGACGAGTAATTGGCAAAATTAAACAAAATGAACTGGGCTGCCATGACACAGCCCCTTTAACCAGAGGTTTAGTTCCATCTTTGGCACAGGTTATATAACCATTCTCCCGACTTTTATGCCCATATTAGACACATCAAGACTGCAAAATGGAACAGCACTTAATCTATCGACAAAGTAATATTGATTTTTCGTTTGTTTCTTTAGGTCCAGGTCAAGAACCTGTAAAGTTGGCGTGAACTCCTCACAGTTCTGCTCAACTGCAATAACTTTTATATTTCTTTGTCAAGCTTAAGGTGAAAGACCAAGTTAATAGTTGAGCAGAAAAAGTATCCTGTAATAGATATGAGATGGTCAAAAATTCTTGCATTCAAGGTTGAACTTAAATCTTGAAGCCCACATCAGTCCCTGAAGTCTTTCTAGGAAAGCAAAGTCAGCAAAAACAAATAATAATTATGCACTAATATGCCTGCTACAAGAACTTGGAGGCTCTATATGGAGTTAACACTGACTATAAAGAAAGGACCATTATGAATTTTATTGAATGGGAAGTGGAGGATTTTTGTCAGCAGGGTTTGTTTTTGCTTCTTAATAAGTTTTGCAAGATTTTCTTCCTCTAGACTTTTAAAAATTAGTTTTTTTTTTTGCACAAAATCACACAATGGATGCCTTACATAAGCCCCTTAATGTCTAATTAATAGTTATGGGAACAAAACATGTCTAGATTGTGGTATAATATTAATTTTTATTTTCAGAATAATTTCTTGATGTAAATAGTTTTCTACACAGCAATAAATATCATAAAACAGCACAAGGTAAAAGGCATTTTCATTGTTACATTTTGTTAATTTTTTTAAATATTTGAATTCAGAAGGCAATGATCAAAATCATAATATGATAGAAATGTGCATGTATCGTAACTCTCATCAGTTATCACGGTGGTTAACATCTGCCTCAGAAAAACCTACTTTTCTTCTTGACACTATGTATATCATGACCTATAGCCTGTGTAGCTGGCGGTTTTTGTGACGGGGTTTTTTGTTTTTGGTTTGTTTGACCTCACACACAGGTGTCTCTCGAACATACAGAAAAACATACGAAAAACCACCAGCTATGCAGGCTATACATGTATGACTTACAATAATATTAACCAACCAAGGCCTTAATGATTTTTACCTCTCTGCAAAACTAAATTAATAATCTACAATAATAGTCAGTTTATTATACAATGCAGTACATTAAAAAAAAAAAAAAGATTTGTCATTCCATGCAGTTGACACCCTCCTCATCCCCCCTCCTCAAGGCAAAATCCTAGGTCTGCTAGCCTTGCTCCCTGATGCTAGGAACAGTTCACCAGGAGGAACATCTGCACCTCAGGGACAGAAATTCCATACTGATGATGAGAAATCTGTCCAGAATCTGGTCAGTAGATCTGATTGGTCAACATAGTAGTTGTATTGTTTTACCTATTGTTTACGAGTGACAGACAAAAGGCCACAAAGGTCAAATGTAAACAGGGTTGTAAATGTGATGAATGTACTACAAAACAGTCAATATTCCTGGAATAATTATATTCTTCTTTAGAAAAAGCATCTGAGTTTTGCTGGAGCTCGTTCACAGTATAACACAAAACTTTACCATGATTGACCAGGAGAGACATAAAATCAAACAATATTAATATACATTTGGAACCTCATGACTACTGTATTTATTTATGTAAACATTGATTTATGTCAGACGTTCTTCCTAACAAAATGTCTCTAGTGGTGAGGAGCAAGGAGAAATGGCTGTATTCACAGACTATAGGTCTGCAAACTTTGTGTTCCAATCTCTGACCTACAAAAGGCAAAATCCTAGGTCTGCCACTTTGGATTACAATCTCTGGCCTACAGCCAGTTGCCAAGAAAATACAAGATTTACAGTCCATTAAGAAAATATCATCAATTTCCTTTTGGTTCATCTCTGTTTACTTTGATCTGTGCTGATGACAGGTTTGGCTTTAACAAGCTTTGCTTCCACCACCGCCGAGAGCAGTCCACTAAACATCTCATGAACACCTTGTCCAGTAGCTGCTGATGTCTCATAGTATCTGCATGATAAAACAAATTGTCTCAAAACTAGCAAAATTAAAATGTTTCAAGAGCTCAGTGGTATAAAGACCAACAATTCAGAAACACAAGTTAAAAGTGATTGAGGATAAAACTTAACGTTTTGGTGTCATCGATATCATCACACCAATTTCTAGTCAAACGTCATTCAATTTTATCTTGTTTACTTTTTACTTGTTTTTGTATTTGTTTTTTAAACAACATTTGCTAATTAGAATTCAGAAAAAGTCAACAAAAATTGTTTACAGACCTTAGGTCATGGGCTTTGGCCCATCTCTGTCCATCTTTGCTGCTTACAGCGCGTTTGGAGTTTAAATCAGTCTGTAATGGGAATGAAAGTATGATCAAACTGAGAATATTTCAAGGTAGCTTATGAGCACCATAAATATGGAATGCACCCTTCTCAAGCCTCTTGTGGTGAGCAAAATTGGTTTGAACTGTTTTGAATTAATTTTTCTAACAAATTGGGGTGGTTGTGGGGATATTTACATTGTTTGGCTTGGGAAGGAAAGTCAGGTTTAATTTTGATATGAATTATTGGGAGGTCCAAGAAACTGTATGAGGGCTTGATAAAGCAGCATTCTCCTGTATATTACATGAGATCACTAAGCGATGTTCTCAAAGACATGAAGGTAGCCCTTATATAAAAATGTGATGAGTCTCTCAATGAAGTTAAGTCTGGCATGATTATGACTCAAATGAAACATCTTAAGTTTAAGTACTTGTAGTTACTACTAAGTACAGTGCCATTTGTCTTATTTATTTATTTATTCACCCAGGTTCGCCAATTCTTGGCAGGGTCTCCGCAACAGCGCGACACGCCACTATGTGGGCCCTTAACAGTCCCTCCCCCTCCCCCCTTCTCCATGAGAGATTGACCACCACACCAGGACTAGGTCCCCTGCTCTTTATGAACAGTGTGTGGGTCCTTTAACATCCCGCAGACTATTATTTTAATTTGCAAGGGTTGTGAGATGGGACCTACAGTTTATCATCCTTATATGAGAAGACTAGAAAGTCTTAACTGTTTGCAGATGTCTTTACAAAGGCAGCACTTTCTCCTCAGTTACTTAAAGACCCTGTGTGTTGGTCCGACCAGGGTTTGAACCAATGGCCTTCCACTCGGCAGACTGGTGCTTATCCAATTGAGCTTATCGGGCAGAATTTGGAACTTGTTGGGAATGGAGGGGTTTTATAGTTTGAATTTATATTTCCTGTAAGTTTGTGTTGGACTAGACAGACCTTATTGGCTACCACAGCGATGACAGCTTGTTTTCCACCATTAGTTGTAAACTCTTGCAGCCAGTACTCCAGAGAATCAAATGATAACTTGTTTGTAACATCAAACACCAGAATACAAGCCTGCAAGTACACAGTCAACAACAAATTTATTAACCTTCCCTAATAATCAGAGTACACTTTGAAAATTATTTGCATTCATACACCAATAATTATTAAATATGAAACTAAGAATGAGGCTAGCCTCGTCCGCTGAGGCCAGTTCATGCTATTTGAGTGAGCAAAAGGGGTTTAGAACTGAGCAAATGGGGGGGCTCCTGACAAGCTTGACAGGTGATGTCGCATCTGAAAATTGCCGAGGACAACTTGGAACAACCTTGGAGTTTGGCATTTGGTCTGAAATATAATTTAAGGGAGACTTAACGATAACTTATGGCTATACAGTCAGGTAGCTATTGTATAGATTTTCTTTACTACTCATCAGCTTAACTCTAACCTGTGTCTGCCCATAAAGTTCAACTCTTATTTCATCATAATCTGCATGGCCACCAAAATCCCAGAAATTGATCCTATCTATGAGGGAAAAAAAAGCACATCTTTATCACCGCCATCTGTGTAAACTTACTTAATACCAGCCTTTTTGTCACAGTTAAGCATTTCATCACTTTTTCCAAAAATTCTCTAATCGAGGAGGAATGCAGCCAGACTCTAATAAAAATACAGAATTTCAAGTTTCCAGCTGATGTCATAATGGCAGCCATATTGGTTGACATGGTTACAAACCAAGAATATGATTGGGCTAATCTGGAATTTCCTGAGGTGGGAGATCAGGGAATGAAAGCAAAACATTATTTTTGTTGGGAATAATGATATACATCTTTCCTAGAATGATTACAGAGGTGGTACCATGTCTTTTCAGTGGTTTATAAGATTACTTAATGCTGACATTTAGAATACTTAGTATTAATGCTGACATTGTAAAAAGTGGTTCAAACCACTTATTTTTTTTTAAAATCTACTGAGTTTGATTTTGCGTGCAATAAGCAAACTCACAGTCAACGCCATTAATTTTGTGCAGCTTGAATCCTGAAAGTATAAATAGCAAACAAGCTTAAGAATGAAATTTATTTCATGATGTTAGTGGTCTCAAAAAAATATTATGGTTAATTTTAGTTTCCAAGTTAAAAAAAAAATAACCATGATGTTGAATAGGCATGCTCTTCTCATAGTGTTCTCTTTTGAGGAAGTCCTCAGATGTAAACATACCTAAATCATCATCCACATCATAATTTTATGACATTATCATCACCACCACCTCAACACCATCACGTTATTGTTAGTATTAGATTTGAAATTACAGTCGACTCCCAATAATTCGAACCTTCAAAGGAAGGAGAAAATAGTTCGAGTTACCGGGAGTTCGAGTTATCGAGGGTAATATTATATAGAAAATGATCTGAAGGGAAACGTATTTAAAAATTGCTTCAATTTAGCGGGAGGTTCAAGTTATAGAGGGTTCGAGTTACCGGGATTTGACTGTATAACAAATCATCCCACATCACATCATTATCTCGCCATCATCATCACTGTCCTCATCCTAATCAGCCTCGGCATCAGCATCTTATCATCAAGCTTGATCATCATCGCTGAATATCATCACCAAATTATCATCATCATCACCACATCACATCATTGTGACATCATCATCCTTATCGCCATCATCATTATCTCATATGGGGATTAAGCACTGTCTATAGACCTACCATAATCAACTCCCACTGTTGGGTGGTAGCTTTTAGAAAACTAAGAAGGAAATATACAATGATCAGAATTAACTTTCCTATCATTAGAATATTACATTCAATTATTAAATTTTGTGTTCTAATGAAATCTTCTTCAGGGAATAAAATTAAAAATATAATAATATTTTGTTTTCCATTTTCAATAAACAATAATATTCTGTTTCAAAGTATGTTAATAGACTGAAATTGTGGTTTTTCTTGACGCTTGTTTTCTGTTACGCCTGTGATCGGTTGTTCTTTTCCGGAGAAGCCTGGCGGGAGCCTGATCGCAGGTTAAGTTAGAGTTGGATCATTTTTGCACCTTTTTTTCACAGAAGTTCTTCACTAGACAAGTCTTCCCCACGCCATCATTTCCTATTCCAACAACCTGGTGCAATAAAAAGTTATTTCACAGACTTAATAATAAAAAACTAGAGCTGACAGCTGCAAAAAATGCATGTTTCGACTACTTTTGAAACATAAACATGTCGTCCTTTCCCCGTAAAATAGAGCACTACCTTTATCCAGAATAAAGATCCAGCGATCTCCTGCACTGATTTTGTCAAATGTCCTGGTTTCCTATCCATAATTTCGACATTACTAAAACGAGTTTTCTTTTGTAAACAAAATGTGGAAAAGTTTTTGGTTGCTTTGGGCAGCGGTTTTGCATCTGTTAATGGGTAGGTACTTCATATATGATTAGCGTGGTTACTCAGCACTTTCCAACTTTCAAGATGGCGGAATTTGCAGCCCATTTAAACCAAGGAACGACCAATGCAAACCCTACGATATTTGAGATAGTCGCCGAAGAATCTATGGCGACAGTCCTTAGACCTGCTGTTTCTTATGGCTTGAAAGTTTTAGCAACCTCAAATCCCGACAGATGGGGCTGGTTATGGAGTGTAGGCGACGAGTTGTACTTCATTTTAAATTACATTGTCCAGAATCACTACCTGAAAAACTTTGGAGGGTCAATCTCGGAACACTTTTATGGTCTTAAAAGAGCGATCAACGTTGAAAATGGAGATAGCAGTGGAGTGATTTCAAATTATCACAGATACTTGTCGTTAATAATGCTTGTTGCGGTTCCTTATGCAAAACTCAAACTTGATCAACTTTTCGAACGAATAAGGGAAGAAAATGTGACCGGATATCTAGCCTCCTACTCTTCCAGAAAACGCTCATATTTCCTTCAGCTGAAGAGAGTATTTATCTATGTTTATCCCTGGTTGCATTTTACTTGGGAAACAGTGATACTGTGTTATTATCTGTTGTACATTTTCAAGTTTTGTAATGTTCATTCTCCTTTACTGCACGTCATTGGAGTCTCACTTCAAAGGCTTACAAGACAAGATATGCTTGCACACAGCATGCAGAATGTTAATACTGGCTTATTCAGCGGAAAGACATTGACCGAAAGAATATCAGCCATTCCAAGATCACTAGCACATTTGCTGGCGTCAGTTTTAGCTAACGGTCTCCCAGTCGTTGTATTCTTTTTGAAGTTTATAGACTGGTGGTATTCAAGTGAGAACAAGGGAGCAGTTCAAGCTGTTACACAATTACCAATTCCACCCCCACCTCCTCAACCTAAGGTAAAGTGCTATTTTTGTTAGTTCTATCATAGTTAGTTAAATTGGAATGGTTGGGAAACCCTTTGCAGTGCTGTCAACTCTCCCGGATAATCCAGGACACTCCAGATTTTGGACCGTATCCCCCGGTCTCCAGATTAGAGTATGAAATCTCCTGGATATTCAGTTGTACACTCAACTGTCCGACAATAAGCTTTTAGATATTTTGGGTTGTTTGAGCTATTTTACTGTTAACATCGAACGTTTCCTCGTAAACTTCTGTATGGTATATTTTGCCATTGCAATGTACGCAATAATGTGAAACATTGCAAATTTGTGATGATCGGTTCAACTAGTATTTTTTGCACAAATGACTTCATATACCATGCGATATGATGTCCCTATCAGTTCTCAATGTTTTAGGATGTGGGGGGTTGACAGCCCTGCCTTTGTTATATGTTTTTGTTAGCCTTTTTGGACCTGACTGTGCACAATGTTCAATAGCATTCCTATCACTTTTAACTTACTGGCCGATAGAAATATTGTATTAATTTATTCAGTCACAATTTGTTAACAAAAAACAAAGGATTGTGCACGGTCAGAAAAGCTTCCAACATAACCTACAGCACCATCGTTTTCAACTTTGATGTTTTCCGGCTTTCATAACCAGTCTCCTCTACTAACTATGGTTCTATTTGTTATTGTTGTTTAACCAGTGGGGGGGGAGGGGGGGCAGAGGGGGTACTCTTATAACTTAACTACAGGAGAGTGTCGCTGAGTCTTTGAGATTCTGAACCTGTTCCAGGCAAAAAGAGAGGAATTTGCACCACTGTTTCAGTCAATTAGCAAAAACAAAAATGCACACAACATCGTTGTTGAGAAGTTGTTTGTTCTTGGGGAATGGAATGTATTTAAGTGTGATCAAGAATAATAAGGGATTCTCAGGAAAAAAATCTTACCCTGTTTCAGTCAGTCAAAATTGAGTAAAATACAGTGAAACCTCTATTAATCAGACCCTCAATTAAGCAGACACCCTCTATTAAGCAGACACTAAGCCAGGTCCCAAAATTAACGTCTTATATTGCCCTTTATAATGAACCCCTATTCAGCGGACACGGACACTAAAATAAATTGTATTTGGCTAATTTCTACTGTTAAAAACCTCTGTTAAGCAGACACTGGACTGAATTGTCAATGCAGCATTGGATTACGTCCATGAAATACATACTGTTGTCGATTAATAGAGATAAATCAATACATTTAGCTGTCAAAAGTTCACCTAACAGTCTTGCACAAAGTACAGCACAGCTTCCTTAGCTCCCTTAAGAACATGGAACTTTATCACAGTACAGAGTAAATGTTGAATGTTAATCATTCACAAACATTGTGCTATTTTTACGAACCTTTATTGAGCGGACACTCTCTATAAGCGGACTCTTGGGAAGGTCCGGAAGGTGTCTGCTTAATAGAGGTTTCACTGTATACTCATCTTGCAGAGATGAAGGTTGAGTTTTATACCCTGTTCAGAGTCGGAGAGACAAAAACCATATCCTGTTGGGTGACACATACCTGTATAGCCCACATATGGGAGTACCACCTCTCTCCTGAGGTTGTTTTGCATGTCTCCCAACATGGTTATCAACAAGTCTCAGGAGAAATTCTGAGTGGAATGTTTCCTGAGACTGAAGGGTATAGAATGGTACCTTGAAAAACATTGGTAATGGAAAATTTTGGCCTGATCTTGAAACCTCGGAAGCAAGTTTCCTTTTTGAGTGAGTTTTGCATCTCGTTATCTTGCATTTTTTTGCCAACTGGTCTCAGTGTCTCAGATTTGTCATTTTTTTTTTCTTACTGTTAGTCGAATTTTTCAGAGTTCATGGGTACAGCTTATCGAACTGAGCTAGTTGTTTTTAAAAGGCAGTAAAACAAGACAAAGCAGTATATTCATGGTAGACTTTCACTGAGTCATTTTCTTTAGCTTTATTTGTACCATTACCTCAAAATTTTCAGCACTTAGAGTCTCAGGTTTGGAAATTTTAGAAGTAAATTCTCCGGCGCATGCTGTAAGTCTCAGTCTCAAATTTTGAAACCAGGGTCTTGAATTTACCATTCTATACCCCTAGACTGAGATGCAACAACAGGGAAAAGGAAACTGCATCAACTATCAAAATAACGTAATGCACCCTAAACTCAAGTTGATCAAGGGGTTGAGAGAAGCATTATAAGACAATGAAGGATGGAGGGAGCATACGGAATATCTGCAAACAGCATTTATGCCAAAATGAATTGCTTGATGTTGAAGTTCTGAATCCTTTTTGATCTGGTTGTTTTCTTAGATGAATAGCTTTGCTTCCTATTGTCTTTCTTTATCAAGTCGAGGGGACCAGTGGGGAGGGGTAATATTGTGCACCCTGGAGTTAGGGGTGGGGAGTGCAAGTGCTTCATATTCCATAAGCTTCCTCCCTAATATTAACTCTATTTGAAGACATATTTAGGTGGCTTAGGTGTTTTTTGTCTTTTTTCAGCCTGCCCAACATGGCGTAAAGCTTCCACCACATCCTGCCCAGTGTCCCCTTTGCAAGAAAGTTTGCACCAACCCAACAGCACTGTCATCATCTGGTTATGTCTTCTGCTATCCTTGTATTTATAAGTACCTTAACCAACATGGTTGCTGCCCAGTCACTCACCTGCCAAGTGCTTCAAAGCAACTTGTTAGACTGTATGTTGATGACACAAACTAGGAAAGAAGAACAGTATTGTTGCCATGTTGGAGACAGTGTTGGTAGTATTATAACATGGTTAGTGTCCTGTTTGCACAGGGCATCAAGGCAACTTGTTAGTCTGTAGGTTGATGACACAAACTAGTAGGGAGTAGTATTGTTGGCGTGTTGGAGACAGCACTATAGCATGATTAGTATTGTGTCACTTATCTGCCAAGTGCTTCAAAGCAACTTGTTAAACTGTATGTTGGTGACACAAACTAAAAGGAGACAGTATTGTTGCCATATTGAAGACAGCATTGGTGGCATTATAACATGGTTAATGTCCTTTTCCTTATCTGCTAAGGGCTGCAAAGCAACTTGTTGGACTGTAGGTTGAAGACAAACTAAAAGGGAACAGTATTGTTGTGATATTGAAGACAGCTTTGATAGGGTTAAATCATGGTTAGTATTGTGTTACTCATCTGTGAAGTGCTTGTTAAACTGTATGTTGATGATGCAAACTTGTAGCCAAGCTAGAAACGATATAGTCAGAAACAGTGTAATATGTAATCCAGACACTCATTTTGCATGTGCTTCAAAGCAACTCATCGGACTGAATGTTTTTGTTTGAAATACCAGTACCATGGCCATACTGAAAAAAAAAAGAATTAGGACATGGATTCTGTCCAGGCTTCCACTTTGCAATGGCTTCAAAACAGCTTGTGAGATTGTTGTGAATTGGTAATGGAGTGCACCGATGTTGGTAGCCTGTTCCAGGCTCCAAGGTAGTCGCATTCATGAAATTGATAAAGCGCAGTATCTGATAGCCTCCACCTTTTCCCCAGATCACGCACTTATATTTTCATGTGCCTTTAACTTATGCATCATCCCTACTATCCGAAAGCCTGGAAAAGGCTATGATGTTCGAGACTCTGTTGCCAGTTGTATTACAACATGGTTGCTGTCCTGTCAGCTCATCTTTTAGGTGCTTTAACCCTTTAAGCCCCCAATATCCACATATAAACTCTCCATACAGATCTTCATACATTTCTAAAAGAAGTAGTTGAGAGAGTTTGATAACAGATCGAAGCATTTTCTCTTTAGTGATCATTTTATTAATTCTCATAAGCATTTCTCTTGGAAACATATGGATATTGTTAGGAGAAAATTGATGATGGCCACTATTGGGACTTAAAAGGTTGAAGGAACATGTTGGGTTGTATGCTGTACAAGAACAGTTTCATAGTGGTAGCTTGAAATCTCCGCGAAGTTTGCTTTCTGGTCATCGATGTTTGAAGTTTTTCAAAGTCAGCTTGCCAGGCTGAATGTTGATGAAGATGTTAATTTTAAAAGAAACTGTAGCACTCCCGGGGGGGGGGGGGGGGGGGGGGCCCCTTTTTTTTTTTAAAAAAAAACCAGTTAATATTAAAAAACCCTTTTGTTTTTTTTTTTTCACAAATTTTTTTTTTTGTTTTTGTAAATTTAAAAAATTTTTTTTGGGGTTTTAAAACTTTTTTTCCGCTTCCT